>JACXSJ010000938.1:0-35589 GCA_014851325.1 Pentalonia nigronervosa | reverse complement strand
TGTCAAATTCCATCACGCGTAAACACGATAATATATATATATATATCAGTCGTCTTGTCGAACTCGTTGAACATTTTACGAACCCCCCATGCCGTCGTCGAATTGTGAACGCATGTGGAAGCAGTATTATTTCCTTTCGATTTTAGTAACAACAATCGCTCATCTGCTTCGAATTTAATAAAATATAAACCCCCTACACTTTTGTCGTAGCCCTAACTAGTATACTAAGTATAGCCTATACTATACTAAAACAACAATCGTTTATAATTTTATACTGAACAAAAATCGCGATGGCCCGAAATTTACCTCCTTTACGAGTAAACAAAATGTTTACATAAATATCCACCCTCGGAAATTAGCGAACACTATATATATATAGATAAATAGGTAAACAAATGTTTCAATAGCACATTATTTTGGCGTATTCGGACGAGAATTTCACTTCTTAATAGTATATATTGTCTATAGATACACCGCCTCCGCCACTCATCATTATTTGTCATCGGTGGATTTTTTAAAGGCCATGGAATGCTAATGACTCATTAATATTTATAATACCGTGCTGTAGGTATATATAATAGTGATTTATTACGAAATTTGTCATGAGTTCGGGAGGTTTCTTTCTCGCAGCAGTCGACTATGTAGTCATACCTACGTATAGGTATAATACATTATATAATATTATGTTTTTACTACCCGTTGGCTACTGCAATCAATCAACATCGATTTGCCATCCAAATAATTATTAATGTTTTACTGTGCTCGGCACAACGAAATTATAATTAAACTCCACCTTATATTATTACTATTACTATTATACACGCATCTCAATAAAACTTCGTTTGGATTTTCGTTTTTAATTAAGTATATATACATAGATAGGCCGCACGAATTCAATTTGTCTCTAAACTTATCGGCGTAGATGAACAATCCGGCCAGGAGGTCTAAAATACTAATTTTCTTCACTAATTGAGTTATTGTTGCAATTAAGTCCTCATTTTAGTCCACGTGTTACATATGCTTTATTTACTGATTTACGAACTATATAAATTATATTTTATTGACAGTATAGCTATGTTATGTACGCGTGTACAATGATATATTATAATAATATGTAGATGTAGTGAATTTAAATCACTCAAAACTCACGCTGACATAGGTTTTATATTATATCTACCTAAATATATTTTAATTCAATAATAAATACCAGAAGTCAACAAATCCAACCAAAATTCTCAAAAAATAAACTTTATTGTTTAAAAAACTTGTAGGTTGATGTATTGACGTGCTCTAAAATCTCATATTATATGTAAGTGTAACATGTGTTATTATTTTAAGTTGTTGTAGTGTGTTCGATTTATGATTAGTCTTTAATATATTTCTACTTATTTTAAAATGTAATCACTTCAATATTACATAATATATCCAAATAATTATAAATGTAATAAATTTATGAATTATTCATAGGTTGACTCGTATTCTATATTGTTTGTTAATATATTTTGAACATGTTTTCTTTCCGCTTTACTTTGAACATGCACTTTCTATACTAATAAACAATTAATTTCAATTATATTATAATCGATTTAATAAATATTTCTATTTTACACAAGAAACAAATATTTCACCATTCAACTGCCTAATAGGATTTTAATTTATTTCCCATGGAATACCTCCATTAATAGGATAATATTAGTACAGAATATATTGTCTTTTTGTTCCCGTCGATTTCATTAAGCTGACAAAGAATTCATTTAATCGTGTTCTTATTATTTTGTGGTTAAAATATAATTATTTATTGATTAGCTTAATAAAATATTAATGAACTAAATAAATGTATGTATTCTATTTCTATGACATATGCGAGAACTTAAATAAATCAATGATTTTTATATTGTTTTGTTTCTGTATACCTTTCGTGATTGTCTATTGTTATTATTATTAAAAATTATAAAACGTAATATATTTTAGTTATTTTTATTTATCGTGAGTAACGCATAAACCATATTTACCTCACCAGCTCACAAAGGTCTGAAATATACGAGTTTAATATATTATACAATATATGTAAATTATATGTAAGGACTTGAATGCCCTAAAATATACGAAAAATAATGCCATTTAAACACCTAAGAAAATTCCACAATATTAAAAATTATCATTTATATATACAGAGTGATTTTTTAAACATTCTCACCCCCATTTTTCCCTTTAACATTACATTTATTTAAATTCTGATTTTTAGAATTTTTTAGTATATCATATTTTCAAATTTCTGATTTATTTATACTACTTAAAGGATTGTCCTGTGGTGATACAAACTTCTATTTTCCAAATGAAAACTCCTCTTTTTTATTTCAAACTATTCAGTGAATTCTTGATATTTCTTGTACTATTTAATAAGTGTCCTATGACGATACAAAATTCTGTTTTTTAAATGAAAAACGTTTTTTACTTAAAAATATTTAGTAGATGATTTTTTGAAAATGTTGATGCATCTAAATATTCTAAATCAAAATTCTAATGATTGGCTTCTGAATTATTAAAATGTGTATACTAAGGATCTTTAAAAATTATTTTAGAAAAATATAAACTACATATATGTAATATTAGATTAGTATATATTATACTTATACCATTTTTACAGATTATTTATATTGATAAATCAATAGTAATTACTGATATTTTAAAATTATCTAAGCCCCCATATCTCCATTACCATAGACATATTAGTACACAGAGTTATATAACTCAAAAGCTACACGTGCATATTTTGATTTAGATGCATTAAAATTCTCAAAAAAAAAAAAATGTCTACTGAATAGTTTAAAATGAAAAGGTGGGTTCCTATTTGAAAACCAGAAGTTTGTATTGTCACAGGATCATCCTTAAGTGGTACAAAAAAACTTCAACAATTCGAAAATATGGGTCTTCAGGTGTATTTAAAAATTCCAAAAATCAGAATTTTAATATATGCACAATTTAAGCATAACACAATAGGGTGAGCGTGCTGGAAAAATCACCTTATATGTATTTATAATATTACGTCATATCAAAATACATATGCACTTATTTCGCAAACGATAAGTCGAAACGTGTGACGATGATATTATATAGTATTTAATATATGCCATATAAAAAAAAAAAAAAAATGTAATCACGTGTAAGCGTGTAATACGTACCTACGAGAACCGTAATTTATAAATGGTTTACAGAGAGTCAGGTATTTTAGTGGTATTTTATCGTACCGGCTAATTATTCATTAATAAGTCGTGGTGCAAAACATTATAATATAATATATTACAAAATAAATACCTGTACCGTACATTATATAATGTGTGTGCTCGGTGCACCGAGGAATTTACAATCGTTTAAAACAATTTATACTATGGTGTCTTGTGCGCGTGTAACAGGATCGATAATTTCCCACCGTATACCGCGGTATATAATATATAATATATCATGTGCTACGTACCGTGTTCTGTAAGTTAGGTAAAAACGTATTTACGCTTTTTGTTTTTATTTCAAACGTGTGAAGTAATTAATACCTAACGCCGGCGGGTGGCATGATGGAAATTCACGCGTGAATTTGTCTTAGGTTTTATTTAAATGCCATTTCGTACCTATATTAATTGTAAAGATAACAAACATAATATTATATTATTGTACACGAACAATATAAAAATCTCGAGGTTATTTAGCATTTACGACATCGACTTTGTACATAAATCAATTACGGGATGTAAACTTACATTGTATATACAGAGTGATTTAAAATTGATGTTACAGCCATTTTATTAAATATAAATATTCAAAATACAGAAAAATGTATCAGATGAAAGTTTGAATGATTTGTACATTTAATAATTTTTTACGACATATAGGGGGGTTTTAGAGATCAACTAAAAAAACTCAAACAGGAACCTATACTTTTATTGAAAATATAATAAAGACATTTTTAATATATTTTAGTACTTGAACTGCAACATTAATTGAATTCAAAACTCTATGCTTGAAAGATATTTAAAGTTTTTATAAATTTATAAACATTCTCCGCCAAAAATCCCTCTAAAATATTGTAAAAAATTATAATATATACAAATCAGTTTAAATGTTTCTAAATCAAAAAACTTTCATACCATGCATTTTTCTCTATTTTGAATCAATAAAGTGACCGTAACATACATTTTGAATCACTCTGTATGAACTCTGTATTACTCTGTATCAACAATATAAGTTTTATAAAAAAAAAAAACATTAAGGTACCATATATGTAATTCTGTTGTTCCTATAGAGCTTTAATGATGATTTGAACGTAATGTTTATCGTCGATTGTTTTCACGGGATAATATTATAATGATAATTATTATTACCTACTTAGAGTTGTCTTTTGTACCTATTCCTATCGAATCAGATTTCATTGCCGCGTTCTATACAGGCTTCCATGTTAGTACCTATTTTTACTCCTAATCGAGAAATGTTTTTCAGCGTGATTTTATTTTATTTCATAATATTATTACGTAAACAACTAACATATTTTTTTACACATATTCAGTTTTTTTCCTTAGTCGTCTTGCCATCGTTAGAATATTCAGCAGTAGTCAGTAACTGTTGTAATATTACAATATTATATTGTACGATACACAGTTGACTTCAATAGTGCTAATTTTGCCTATATAACACACTATCGACAATATGTTTTGTTCCCTGCAAAGCGTTTAGATAAATAATTTCCGACGAATCCAATATAGGTAGTGAATATAATACGTCTGCCTGGAAAACTGTACTGCGGCCGATAGTCACATCGAATATGTTATAATATGGTCATGCCCGAGTCTAAACCAGTCTTGTTTTTCAAAGAATTAGACGGTGTGCACAAGAATGCAGCGAATAGTATACATTTCCTACTGCGACACGCATCAATCTTTAGAAGGAAAAATTAGATAAGGTCGCACTGCTCGATCAAAACGTATAATATACATAAGAAGGATTAATGACTACACGTGACGGTTTTCGGTTTTTAAATATTTTAGCTGTAGACAAATCCGATATCTGCACCGCTCTATATATAATCTCTATAATTATATCGTTACATACTGTCTCATGGACGATATAATAATAATATAAAATATTTTATTAAACGCATCACCGCGCAGCGTTGTCTAGGCGATAAGTCCGCCGTTGGGGTCTCTATATCTCCACAGGTGGTTACTGTCAAAACCGAAAAGTACACATTTATAAACACGTGCAACAATCTCGATTGTCCTGAATATTCTAGACACACACAAAAGATTTCTACAAGAAGTTTCCACTCTGGATCACCAACAAATGTAATATGTGTATATAAATACGCGTTCCGGATGAAAATTTCTAATTATCGTACTACACAACGACGCCGCCTCTGCCGTGAACTACGAGTTAAACGTTTATTTACATTTCGTCTCGTTTGTTTACAGTAGGCATGTATATTAACTGCAGGGGAAAAATAAAGGGGGCAAACATCGGATATAGGAAAGCCTACGCATCTAAATAATTGTTAACGGTCGTTTTATATATAATATTTTTTATTTTTATTTATTAATAAGTATACGTCCAGTAATTTGAATTTAGAACAGTTATTTTTCAATTAATACATATAAATATAAAATACATAACAACATATGCTTATCTAAATATTAAAGTTCTATATAGATATACCGTATATTCAATGAAATCTATGATTTTAACTTAGTTAGGTTATCACGGGAAAATCAAAATTATTTATCCGTCGCCTAAAATTAAAATTCTGTTGAACAGTGCGAATATACAATAGTTTTGACGATAGGTAAGAATGTTTTTGACACACGAGTATTAGTTAAAGAGACGTTAAAAGGTATTTGGCTTAGTGATTTTATGACATATATAATTAAAGAATTAAGTAATTTGTATAACCAAGTCACATCATGCAATTTTCTTCTCTTTTCTAGCGATTCAGTGCTATACTCAATTGCTAGTTGCTCAAGTGTTCATTACAGGCTTTTTTTGGCCTTAAAAGCTAGTACTCTCAAAAATCGATTTTGAACGCGTTTAGTTTTATTAATTAATCCAGTTTTACGAGGATTTCATAAAATCGAACCATATTTCAATATGGAACGGACTAGAGTGGAATATAATAGGCACATTAAACAATTAGGATTTTTAAATTCAGAATACTCGACAAACTTTATTACATATCAAAGTTATATGATTTTTAGACGATAAATCGTTTGACGGTAGAATACCTAAATCATTTATCTGGGTTACAATCATTAATTTTGTGTTATTAATTTTATAATTAAAATGTGTATTTGATTTACGTCACGAAAACGAAATATGTGAGCATTTTCTACATTAACATTTAAACCATTTGACGAGTACTATAGATAAAAGAAATCAAAATTCACTTGTAATTTTAATGAAGTTCTTGTGTGAATAGATAGATATACCTAAATGATTTTATACATTATATTATACTGTGGAAGAATCATTAAAAATCATGTTAATTTTGTGTACATCGAAGCTGTGTTATTTTGAAATCGATCCCGGCTCATCAAAAAAACATCTCGAAATGATAATGAAGATAGCTTGCACCAATCATACACCCGATTTTAAGTAGTTTAGTTGAGAGTAAGACTTAGCATTTTTCCCACTAGACAATTTTTTATGTATACTATGATACAGTTAATTATTATTTTGCATTAATTCAAATATTTGCAGTTAATATTAAATTATGTTTTCATTACTTACAATTTTATTATAATAATATAACGTTAAAAATATGTTTTTTACATTTTGATGACCCGCGTAAAAAAGTCCAGATTTCTAATGTGGCCCTTCAAAAATATTAATTGGTAACCCCTGGTGTAAGTTTATTATATTTTTGAACCGCCGAATCAACGTATTTTACTTGTACATAGCTCACAGATACAGTCGTCCACTTATCCGTTCGTGGCGAATAAACGATTGTGAAACCCGACACTACAGTTGCGTCGATGATCATAATAATATATAATGTCGCAGAGTACATACAAGAGCTACCTACATAATATTATTATAATAATAATGTACAATATTTTTAACGATGGATGATGTGCGATCGAATATTCGATGTAATATAGGAGATATAACATGATATTAATATAGTATACATATAGGTAGATACTATACGCGTGTAATTTATACATTGGATGTCTTCTTATCGTCGTTTTATATTCTGCCGTTGTTATTATATAATAAACGACGAACACTTAATATTACATAAGTGTACCGGTATACGCATAATGAAATAAATCCGAAATACCACTGAGAAATATCTAATCAAATACCCTCAAAAGTCTGTGGACGATCTTGCAGTTGAGAATACTTTAATTTTCAACGCGTATAACAACAAAAAGGTACATTTTTTTAAAGATATAGGATTCGCTACTGATTTAGTTGCATATCGAAGAATCGAATTTATAAATATGTAAATACGAATGAATTTTTGAAAATCCATATTATTTAAACGAAATAAACAATAAATCAGTGACGTCGAACCTACTTCTCATGAGGAGCAGTTGCCCCCCTATTATATGATGATAGGTGGACGAGTGTGTTGGCAGTCGTTAAGGATAGTTTAGTGATATTTCTTATTGTTTCATTATAAGTGAGTAATGTGTTGTGAGATTCATTTATGATGATTTCGTGTGAAAAAGACATTCCAACCGACATAGATGAAGTTATCAAATGTTTTTTTTTTGTCATATACGAACATGAATTATAATATGCATCATGGCTGTACCAAGCCCGGATTAACACATTGTTAAGAAATTGTCTAAAACAAACTAATAAGCCTCAATTCGTTTGTCTAGTTCAGAACAAAATATATCAATAATTATGTTGTGGGTTTCAATTTCTAACTTATATTACTACTATACAACACAGTGTTATTTAAATCATGGTAACCTACATTTTTTTTGTTTTTTTTCCGCCATGGACTATTAATACCTGGACTAAATTCAATAACTTTGTTTTTATAAACTACACTACTGTTTCTAAATTTAAAATGTGTTTTTTTAATGATTTTAGTAAATTTAAAGTATTATTGTGACAAATGTCATCAACAATAATTATCTTTTTTTTAGGTGATTTATGCAATGTTATAGCTTATAACGAAAATAGTAATGAACAAATCTGAGGCCCTTAAATAAATTCCAACTGTAGAGGCCCGGGGACCATGCTCCCCCTTGGCCCTCAATTAATCCGAGCTTGAATTAGGTACAGTGATGTAGTTAGTTGAAAAATACTCAACCACCAGTTTTAACACCTTATTTTTTCGAATACCACAAAAAATAGTCAGCAAAATACGAATATACGACATATATTTATAGGGAAAAACTAGCCGAGTTCCCATGCGTCCCACGCGTCCCTATTCGAGCACTGATTATTACCTCATGTGTAAACATAAAAAGTTTAATTCACTTTATATATTATACAGAATGTAAAAATAATACATATGCTTGCAAATTTCGAGGGGTTAATTGTACAGGGTTATATCGGACACTAGTTTAGACCGTTTGGTCGCATGCGTGCATTATGGTTAGGTAGCGGACTACGTGCGTTAATGCGTCGCATCAAAATATCAAATCCGTTGCGTAGGTTAAATCGTACATAGGTAGAGGTTACTCGTGCAAAAATGGTATTGCCACACATATTTTATATTATTATACTCATTCGTGTACACACACGCTCAGATGTATATTATACACACACGATAATAATATTATGTTACTCTGAATGAAACAGAACGCCGGTCGCCACGCATCCGATCCGGTTTGCACGAGGTCAGAGTGGATTGTAAAACGAGCATGTCGCACGCCTAAAGCTCTTCCGCGCGCCGCGTGCACGTGACGTTAAGACGACGTAAAAGGCGATTTTTTTTCTTTCCCGCTGTCCATTGTATTCGATACGACGACGACGACGTTCACTACTCACCCGCGGTGGACGGAAAAATCCGCATTTGAATAATATAAGACGCAAAAAAACAACAACAATAATAATAATAATAAATAAAAACCAATAAATATTACAACCGATGTGCGTATATATAGCACTGCGCACAGAATACGCCTTATATACTGCACTCGTACGTACGTATATATATATATATACACCTGCATCATAATATTATAATATATATACAATATATGTATATGTAAACGCAGTCGAATACGCCCCGCGGTCGTGTGCGGTTTGGAAAAAATAACAACATATATGATATATTATATATAGGACTTCCAGTGCGACTTTAGTTGATAAGTCGTGGTCGTCGTGCAAACAATATATCGCTAGCTAGGTATTTATAATAATATTATGACCCTCCGTCCTCGGAGATGTGTTGTATTGTGTATATACAGAGTGACTCACCAAGCATATACTTACCCACATTTTTTCGTTTAACAATCATTATTTTAAAAATGCTGATTTTTGGAAGTCTTAAATACACTCAAAGCACATATTTTCAAATTGTTGAGATTTTTTCGTACTACTTAAGAATAGTGTTCTGTGAAGATACAAACTTCTGTTTTTCAAATGATAAAGTGGGCTTCTCAGATAAGAATAAAGACCCCCGCCCTTTTCAACTGTAAATTACTAAGCGGATAATTTTTCTGAAAATGTTGACGTATCAAAACCAAAATTTGAACGAATAGTTTTTGAGTTTTTTAACTTTGTGTACTAAGGGTGACATGATAATGCGTTTGGGAGATGTAGAGACTATGGAAATTTATAGTAATAAATACTAGATCCATTATTTATATATATATTTTATTTTTGTAATATCATTTTTAAGGACTATAATTATTATCCTTAATGTAAACATTTTAATAACTAGAAAACTACTCGTTTGAATTAAATACATCAAAAATTTAAAAAAATATATAATAATAATAATAATTATTATTATTATTACTGAATAATTCATAGTAAAATAGGTGGTTTCTTGTGTAAAAAACATAATTTTGCATTGCCACAGGATACTTCCTTAGTAGTATAAAAAATCTCAAGATTTTAAAAATATGGTCTTTAAGTATGTTTAAAAATTCCGAAAATCAGGATTTGAAAAATTAATAAATGAAAAATGGGAGTGAGCATACTTTGTGAATCACCCTATACATAGATAGGTTATAAATGCAAATTTTCCTTTGCTGAGGACACTGCGCTGCAGTCATGTCGCTACAGAAGTCAGTCGGTGCGACAAATTGTCGCGCGGTCGATTTGATTACACGCCAATGAGAACTGACTATTTATACACACGGTGTATATAAAACCACTTGCGCGGTATACTATGGTACATACCTGTGTGATATATATATACCTACCTAGCTAAATATCCATGTATAGGTTTTACAGTCGCTGGCTGTAGTAGGCACAGTATTATATGGCCTATAAAAATGCCCCTTTTGTGATCCCGCACTGCATAATATATAGGAATAAACAGCTAGCGGTGATATTGAATTGAGTCCCACCAGTACTATTTTGGGCTATTGGAGTTAAGTCCGACCAATAATAATTGTTAGGTTGTTCGAGTTGATTTCCGTTATCCTGGAGACACCACGTGCAAGGGGCGGTTGGCTGAGTAGTTTCCCAAAAAATGTGTGTGCGTATTTACACTGTTTGTTTTTATTTTAAATAGTATTAATAATCGGAATAAAAAAGTTAATCAATTTAAAAAAAAAAATAAAAATTATAATAGAAATAATCATTAGATGTGATATAATAATGTAAACATTTAGAAATAATAATTATGTATAATATAATAATGTAAACATTTAAATATAATAATTATATAACAGACCGGATATAGTTAAGGAGATAAAAAGAAGAAGATTGGAATGGGCAGGTCATGTGTGGAGGAAACCTAATGCTATAACAAAGACGGCTCTACAAGAAAATCCAAGGGGGAAAAGACCACTAGGAAGACCCCGAATGAGATGGGAGGATTGTGTAAAAAAAGATGTAGCAGATTTCTACCCGGAGGAAAATTGGCATACGCTAGCGCAAAATCGTGAAGGATGGAGGCTTTTATGTTTGGATGTGTGGTCTAAAAGGCCGTAAACAAAAAAAAAAAAAAAAAAAAAAAAAAAAAAAAAAAAAAAAAAAAAAAAAAAAAAAAAAAAAAAAAAAAACATTTAAATAGTTATGAGTAAAAATGTAAATGACCGAGCACAATAATTGGTACCTATATATGTATAGGTAATTTTAAGGCGAATTAGTAAACTCGCACCTTATCTATTCGGACTCAATCCGAAGATATTAAGATAATAAACTCAATTTAAACATATAAAAATAGAAATGAAATCAATTCAATGTAATCCAACTGCAGCATTAAAATTGTTATTGATTTTTTTGAAAATGTTGACGTATCTAAATCGAAATTATTCGAATAAGTCATTTTTAAGTTATTATCTTTGTGTATTAAGCTGGTTAAGCCGGATATAATAGACTCGGAAGATATGGGGGCTTTGATGATTTGAAAGTTATTGTAATTATATAAACATTTCATACTGCAAAAAGGATATAAGTACTAAATTAAATATTGCATATATTTTATCTTCTTTATGTATGTAAAATTAATGTGCGTGTGTATAGAACTTATAAACTTGGACACTACCGAATCAATTAGCACTAAAAATTGTACACATATTTCTGAAGTCTCTGGGAGTGTATTTTTTTCAACCTCTGTAGATGGCTTTAGGGTGTGGCTCATACATAGGTTTAATTTTAGCTCATGAAAATCGAATAATTTTTTTATTTCTATAAGAGATTGCCATTGGTTACATAAATTAAATTAAAAAAAAAAGATATAGACAAGCTAACCCTTCACGCGTTGCCATAGTATTTTTTTAAATAAAGGAAAATAATATTTCATTAATTGTTTATTCAAATGTTCAATAAAAAGCAATGTATGTTTGTAGCTTATTATAGTACTACTAAATTATAAAACTACTCGACCATATTTGACGAAATTATCAGAGATTGTTCTTGAAGATATCAGGATGGTTAAGAAAATAGTTTGAACTATGTAAATCTTGATCTTACGTTTTATGAATAAATATATAATTTACAAATTATTTAGATTTGGAAACTAATCCCATAAATCATTTCATTTTAAAATTCTAAATGCATCTACAAACATTATTTTAAACACTTAAACAGTTTGGTTTTTCTTTTGGCGCTTTATCAAAGTCTAAAAGATCGAGCACTTCTCCGATGTTTATCTACGTAATTATTAGTTTATGACTTACTTACAATAAATGTGTCAAAGATTTTTATTTACATTTTAATATTTTATTTTCGAGTTCTTATGAGTTATATGGACTGCAGCAAATCTTCGGAGTGAGCTTAAACTTGAAACCGGATAATAGTTTATAATTTTATGAACTAAATACGTATACGTATTACGTAACAATAAGGTAATAGTAAATATTTTTACGACTTTGATTAGTAATGATTTTAAGATATATTTTATTATGCAAAATTTAAAAAAAAAATCATATCATAACTTACAACTCTCAAAAGTTTTCAATTGGTTTTCTGGTTGGGTATCAATTGAAAAATATTTACAAATCCGACACTGGTCGGCAGTCGTTTTTTTAAAATTCGGACGATTAACACATATTATATTAATATATAAAGGGCAAGATAACCGGAACTGATTCAGAAACACCCACTCGAGTGTGTGTATTATATTGTATCGCGTGCGTGGTATTACCAGAGAAAAAAAAGTCAGATATCCAAATTTAGAAATGTCTGGCTCAAAACGATTTAGTTACAAAATAATATGACCATTACAACATGCCTAATATGTTGTTGATCACGTACAACAGGTTTATATGCCATCAATTACTCTACGCGCGTATACTACAAACAAAAAAAAAAAAAAATGCAAACTAGAATCGAATTATGCACCGCAATAAATAATATTGTTATTATGTCAAACGGTATATAAAATGAGATTAGTGGGTTTCAATATGATGTCGCGGTCGAAATGAGGACTTGTTTAAAAAAAATGATCTATATACAGAGTGGTTCACCAAGCATGCTCACTCCCTTATTTCTTTGATGATGTATTTATTTAGATTCGGATTTTTAAAATTTTTAAATATACTTAAATACCGCATATGTTTTCAAATGCTTTTTTTTATCGCTCGAGAAGTGTCTTGTGGAGATACAAATTTCTGTTTTTTAAATGAGAACCTCCCCCCTCCCCTTTGTGTATTAAGGATAATAGGTCCATGATAATTGGTTTAGAAGTTTTGGAGGCTATAGTGATGTAGACAATTTTAGTAAATAATATTCTCTAACAGCATTAATCATTTTTTAAAATGGTCCAAGTATAATAAATACTAGAGAACCAATATTTGAATTAGGTACATCCAAAATTTCAAAAATAAATATACACTGAATAAGTTTATAGTAAAGTTGAGTTCTCATTTGAAAAACAGAAATTTGTATCGCTACAGGACATTCCTTAAGCAGTACAAAAAATCTCAAGAATCTAAAAATATAGTCTCAAAGTATACGTAAAAATTCTGAAAACCAGAATTTAAATAAATCCATTATTTAATGAAAATAAATGGGGCGAGTTTGCTTGATGAATCATCCTGTATATAAACAAAAATAAATCACCGGTCAACTCGAAAAACCCTGTCTTCCTGCAGGGCGACTGACTTTATACAGCTTAACTTATAAGTGCGCTGATTTTATATAATATATAGTCGTTTGGCACTAATTTAATATACCTCTATACGGCTCTATACTTATGTAAGCTGTAGGCACATAAATGACTCGCTTGATGCATGATGCGCCTCCGCACCGCCGACGATGGACGATGTTCGCCTACGCGAGAATAGTATTTGTATTATAATGTGTATGTAAATTTATGGAAAAAATGGCGTAAAATAAAACAAAAAATTAAGACGGTGGTCAAAACGCGAAGTCGATGTATTTAGAATAAAAACTTATTATTATATCGTTGTTTTTATAACGTGGTCAGCGGGGAACCTATTATTACGATATTATATAGTTATCCTGCATATGGTGGAAGGATTTCTATTCCATAATATTATGGATATAAGTTTTCCGCAGCCGGGGGTTTGAGCATTTGTGCAAGAGGATTTTTATGGATAAAAATACGCTTTTGGTTTGCAAATCTAGAACAATTATCAATTTGTTTTAAATAGTATACTTTTACCGTACAAATAGAGTCGTAAACATCCAGAGACGTCATCTGGAATAAAATCTTAGGGGAGCAACAGTGACGACCAAGTGGAGGGAGCTAATGGACTTTAGCATAATATAAACGATTTAATAGAACTATTTTTGACAGGAAAAATTTTAAGCGAAAAATCACGATGTACCCGTTTGTGTGCGGGAAGGCGAATACGACGTAGGTTTACTCGAATAATAATATAATATACTATATATAATAATATTGTGTTATCGAAAGCAGCTTTAAACACACACGATTGTCTCGGTCACGAACAAGTAGCGTACTGTCTTTCGAGGTATTATAATATTATATTAAATGATAATATACGTATATATATATATACAAGTATATATGCGTGTGTGTTCATCATATTGTATATTGTTTACATAAAATAATATTGGATGTATGATATTATATTACCTGCAATATTATTTTGATGATATATGTTTTATTTTATTTCGTTCGACTTGGTGTTTTTTTTTTAAATAGCTGTTGACGTACGCATTTATTATGATATTTGACGATATCCGTGAGTAAATGTGAATAACAATACCTATGATGTATGTCCACAAATAAAATTTTAGGCAACTGTACTAAATGTCTTGACGAACCCATTCAAAACTTCTAATAATAAATTACAAGTGACATTGGAGTCCTATACACATTATTCTTAGTGTAAACATTTTAATAACTGAAAAACTGCTCGTTCAAATTTTGAACTAGTAATCAAAATTTTCAAAAAATCTTACACTGAATAATATATAGTAAAAAATGAGGGATTTTATTTGAAAAACAGAGGTTTGTATCGCCACCAGATACTCTTTAAATACTACAAAAATATCTCAAGATTCTAAAAATGCAATCATTAAATATATTTAAAAATTCCCAAAATCAGAATTTGAATAAATTCATTATTAAATGAAAAAATGGAGGTGAGCATGATTAGCGTCGCCTTGTTATATACAATACACCTAAATCATGAAATATTATATAAAATAAGTATATACGTAGGTATCTATCAATATTTAAAAAATGACAAATTAATTTCAACGGACCCCTGTACTCCAGGTTTAACCCCCAATAAACGCGCGTCGTTTATAAATTTCATCGTTTTCCGAGCAAGATACACTACACTTTAGATTCTGAGCTAGACAGTTGATGCATTTTTGTTTTATACAATAATAAAATTGTGTATTTTTCCATGTCTGCAGTGATCATTATTATGGGTAGGAGAAGTGAATCCGCGATATGTGCACTTAGAATGCCCTTACTTTGCGATTTCCAGAAGCGCAACTGGATGTACATTGTATGTCAACTGCACTTGACAGATGTCATTTTTCAATTTTTTCTTTTTTTTGTTTACATCGCATTAAAGAATTAATAACTTCAAAAAAATAGTCCAATGCAATTTAATTCAAATCAATATTGGTTATTTCGTTATTATAATATAATATAAAATCACAACGCTATAGATGATCGAAACTCATTAAACGTAAATTTATTTGAACCTTATCATAAAATGTTGTTAGTACCTAGCTACTGTATGACTCGCTGTAAATATCTAAATCTCAAATTGTGATCAACTGTCGTGCAGCACAAAGTAAAACCTAATAAAAACTATTGAAACGCAACGATAACAATTATGCATTTAGAAACGTAATTTTTTTATTGAAATTCACAAACTCTAAAGTGGAAATATATTTTGAATAATATAATGCAACTGCAATAATTGTTCAAAGATATAATACGTACTGCAGGCAAATTAAGCGATTTATGTGTCCGAGATAGTCTATATTATGTATTTATATATGCATAAATATAATAAACAGACAATCCATTGCGATGGTTCGTGTACAACCATAATAATAATATCTTTATATTATCTCAGTGACTCGATATTATTATTAATGGCTGTATTGAAAATACGAAATGCGTGTTAAATTGTACTTAGGAGGTGTATTCTATTATACATCATACCCCCATATATGCGTATGCACTGCATTAACTGCATTTTCTTTTTAACGAAATATAATAATCTAGAAATAGTTTATATATACATCGGGAGGCATCATAATTGAGATGAAATAATTTTCGTAATAAATGGTCTCGTTCCGTATTTGTAACGGTCGATTAATCAATGTCTTCAGATTTAATATAAGAGCTACTTGGAATGAAAAAGTACATAATATAACGAGACCATCATTGTTACACTCGTACATCGTCGTACACGTTCGTCATCTTTAGATAATAATAATAATATGTACTACACTAATTTGTCTGTCAGTTAAGGCACGACTGAATGGAATCAAAAGACCGTAATTATTTCCATAGTCATCGGCAAGAAACTGCGCGCGGTATATGGTTAAGATTATATTATAGTCGTAAATGGGAATGGGACCGAGGAAATGAAAAATTGAATTTACAAAAAAAAAAAAAATACGTTTTGGTAGATGCGCCTGTTTTTCAAATTCATTTCAGATTCTGAGCGGAGCATAAATATACCAGATATATTGATTTTACAATTATGATGTGTGTTTTGTGTTATCACCTTTTGGAGCGGTAAAAATGCTTAGATTTTCAACTTTATTTTCTAGATTTTTAAGTCGAAAAGGGGCTTCTCGTTTGAAAAAACAGTAGTTTGTATCTCCTCAAGACACTCCTTAAGTAGTACGAAAAATCTGAAGAATTTGAAAATATAGTCTTCAGGTATATTATTTAAAACTTCAAAAAATCAAAATTTAAAAAAATCGATTGTTAAATGAAAAAATGGGGATAAACATGCTCGGCGGATCGTCCCGTATATCATAAAATATACTTAATATACCTATAAATAGTTATATAGGCTGACAGGCCGTCTTCGCTCAGAATCGCGTATTCTGTACCTATATGCAATGATGATCGAGTTAAAATATTTAACGTATACATTACCATTTACTAGATCAATGACTAGGTACACTCGTCGCCTATTTAATTTTTATGCACCCATATGATTACGTGTCTTATATAAAATATTGAGTAAATTATTTTTTTATTTTTCAGGCCTGCGCTCCGAGGTATGTCTATTTCACTAGCAGCGGCAACAAAAGAGAACCCGTGGGCACGTGTTATGCCACCTCAGACTTCAATGATTTCTCCGAGTACTCGCCGTGCCGAACGCGTAAGTAAATGGAGAATGTTCTGATGTGATAACATTATATCGACGAGATGGTTTAAAATTCCAATGATGTTATAAATATATAATATGATATATACATATATATATATATATATAGAAATAATCGTACGATTTTAAGAAAAACAAAAAAAACCAATGCAACTATTTATAAGCAGAAAATCAATTTCAATTCTTATGATATCTTCTAGCGATCGAAAAAAAAAATGAACAAAATTCTATCAAAGCGATTTTAAGTCATTAATACTATAATTTATAAGGTATTACACGTACCTCTATACCATAATATTTGTGTAAAACACATACAAACGTACAAAATCAAATATAATGCAAATACGCAATAATAGCTAATATATATTTACTGTTAAAATATACCTAGTGTCTACCTACCATTTATAATTTATAAATCGTATGAAATGTAGGCGTACTTATACACATTACATATAATGTTTACATAATGCCATGATACGTGAAATAATAATTAAAACTCTGAAGTAAATATTTTACTTTTGTGGAAGACTATAGTCCATACATGGGATGGTACGAAATGGCACACAAAAAAATTTTGCGGGCACGCGAAAATTAAAAAAAACTATATATTTTATCTTATTTTCAATAATAAACAACATCACAATACTAGTACTTTTTCACTATCGTTGACTTCTTTTAGAAAATGTTATTGCATATTACGGAACAAAAAAACAAACTGTACAATAACTAATAAGTGAGACTCAAAAAACAAAGACAAATATATATGATATTTATATAACTAGTAGCAGCTTATTCGCGCTGTAGAAGTCTACTTGTCATTTGTCTTTTTTATAATATTATAAAATTATTATTATATTATATTATAATAATATTATATTATATATTATATATTATATATTATATTATATTATATTATATTATTATATTATATTACATCATGATTTCATTATTCTGTCATTCCACTGTTTTTTTTAAAATTTCAAAATATTAGTATAATAAACCTAGATATGTTTTAGTTTTTTTAAATGAATAATTATTAACATTACTCGACAGATAGCACACAGTTATTTAGTTGTTTTATTCTATGATTATATACTATAAACTTGAATTTTTATTTAACAAACTGTTGACGTTAACACCAACCGGTATAATATAACCATGTAGATAAATTAACGATGAAGAATAAACAGCTTTTACATTTGAAAGATTTTTGAAACACAATTCTTAAACGTTGATTATTTAAAAAACGATTCTTTTTTAATAAATCATATAAATTGCTTAAACAACACAATAGCCTATAACTTCATATTGTATTTTACACATTGTAAATGCGTTTTGTTTATCCTCACCATATGCTAATAATTCAACGATCGTTAAATTGCATACGAAAACAAGAAACAATAGTCATAGTAATTTTCTGAATTAATATTTTTTTATAAATAGTATTGTCATTCATTTATTTAGGATTTATATTACGAATATTGTTTTAGCTACTTATTATATATGAATGTTTGAACATATAATGTATGATATACGATATTTATTATTATTTATTGTCATTAATTTATTATATTACTAAGTAAAATAATTTCTGGTCCTAAAAATATTATTACACATACTTCGTGTGATAAGCCGATGCATTCTATTATCGTGCATGTATCGTGTATTGAGTTTACTTACGTACTCTCGACTCATAAATACAGATAAAATCATCTTACCGTTTCCAACATATACAGGGTGATTCAACAAGCATGCTCATCTCCATTTTTTCATTTAACAATCACTTCTGATTTTTGGAAGTTTTTTAAATACTCTTGAAGACCATATTTTCAAATTCCAAAAAATTTTGTACTACTGATAGAGTGCACTGTAGAGATACAAACTTCTGTTTTTCAAATGAGAACCCCCCTCCCTTTTCCCTCTGTAAATTATAAAGAGGATAATTTTTCTGAAAACTTGCATGAAAATGTATCAAATATAAAATTTAAACGAATAGTTTTTGAGATATTTAACTTTATGTACCAAAGATAATTATAGGTCCATGATAATGTGCTTAAAAGATGTGGGGGCTATGGAAATTTGAAAATTTTGGTAATTAATATTAATCTATTAATATTTATAATTTGTAAAAATAGTATAATAAATACTAAATTCAATATACTTACATATATTTTATATTTTTGTAATACCATTTTTAAGGGCTATTATCGTTAGTATGAACATTTTAATAACTGAAAAACTACTTGTTTGAATTAAATACATCAAAAATCTCAAAAAAAAAAAAAATGATACACCGAATAATTTATAGTAAAAAAAAGGGTTGTCGCATGAAAATCAGAAGTTTGTATCGCTACAGAACACTTTTTAAGTAGTACAAAAACACTCAAGAATCTGAAAATATAATCTTATTATTAAATGAAAAAATGGAAGTTTGCATACTTAGTGTGAATCACTCTGTATATATAGAACAGTATACAGTTAAAAATAAAAAAAAAATATGTTATAGACGTACAATATAAAATGGGTCATCTATAATAATAACAACACAACTTATCCGTCTCGTATTCAAACGCAGACACACGCACACACATCATAGTGATTTAGAGTGAAGTCTAGTACCTATATATCATCTATGTGTTGATCTGTTTCAGGGAATTGGGGTTACCATAAACAGGGTACTTGCCAAGCCGGACTCGGGGCATCTGTTTCGAAGGTAATTCACGCGTAAATATATTTTTAAAAACCCGAGCTTTTGAAAACATGTTATTGGCTTTGGTTTTCGAAACGCATTTATATTAATGCATCGTATTCAATCGGTTTGTATTTGTTTGTTTCTTTTAGGATGGAAAGCGATTGTTCATTGGTGCCGTAGGAAGTTGGTATTGGCAAGGTGAGACGGTTTCATGCGAATTATTGTAAAATATTATGATACTATACATATATTAAAATAAAATATATATGCATAAATACATCTTGAACATAAATTGATATAAAATTAGTCGTTAAAAACGCCGTATAACTTTTATTCATTTTATTATTGTTATATATAATATTATAGTTGTAGTTTACCACATTATGAATAATA
The DNA here is from genome assembly GCA_014851325.1 of Pentalonia nigronervosa. Taxonomy (NCBI): domain Eukaryota; kingdom Metazoa; phylum Arthropoda; class Insecta; order Hemiptera; family Aphididae; genus Pentalonia; species Pentalonia nigronervosa. The sequence goes on along the minus strand of JACXSJ010000938.1, from coordinate 15,072 downwards.
ATAGTATATTATGTATCTTTATTAAATATTATGTAAAATTGTATATTTCTTATGCCTGCAGGTTATTAGAAAAAATGTGCCTCCTATGCATGCACTGTTAATTTCACAATTCGGCATGTAGTTTATGTTATTGCTTTATGTCTGTATTTTTTGGGGTTCGTAACTATCATACACAAGTTTACGACTCTGGCGAAAACACTTTATACCATTCCTAAGTTATATATTATTATTACTGTTTGCGGGGAAGACAACAATGTGCATTTTTTTTCACCTACCAAACGTTTTGGGCATGTTTGATTTGTCGGGACGCTTTTTATTTTTTTTTTTTTTACTTTTTTCGGATGTAAAAAACACTGTTTTTTTTTTTAATGTTATTTGGCAGGCCAATTATACTCAGTCAATTCGTCAGCTCGATTGCCGTTTTTACCTGCAATACAATATATCATCGACGACATCGACGAAGGTAAACACGTGTTGAAAATGAAAACGGAACTACAAATATTATATACCTATACACGTATATACTCCCTACGGAAGTCATTGATGACATGTATTATATTAACCCATTACAATTTAATCGCGGGGCTTGAAATTATAACCCGTAAACATTTAATGTATTCAAACTGTTGAACGTTTTAATTGTGTCTGTTTATTTTTTAATCGTGATGGCTAGTTGTACCTGCCTACCTATAACTGTATACTAAACTGTCCATTTATTTTAAAATATAAATAGTTAAATAACATGGTAATACAAAATAATACAAACGACATTAAATTGTTAATAAATATACATTATGGCCATCTACATACTGCGATTATTACGATTACGTCGTGTTTTTTTTTTCGTAACAAGTTCATTCCAGCCATATTTAAATGTAACGTTTATTTACGTCGGTGCTTTAGTTTATTGTCGTCTGAATCATATGATTTTACTACTGTTAACCCTTTCAGACCCAAATTGAATATTTGAATAGTTAAATTTTATATAATCCTATTTTATACCTACTTTAATAGAAAGATATTTAGGGATTGCAAAATGATTTTTTTCATAAAAAGCATTGATTGTAATCATTAAATTATCGTGATGTACATTTCAAGCCCGGTTTATTTGGCATGATTAAGATGTGTCGGGAAATTGTATTTTTGTGAAAATTATTTGACGCTTTCCTGTTTCGCTTTGCTTTGGTTACTTGATATTATTAATTACTAACGATTGCTGCTTATTGCCTGTGTTCGTTGTACTAATCTCTACTACTTTTATTTAGTTTTAGTTGTAATGTTTAATCATTTATAATATTCCAGAGAATAAAAATGAAATAATATTATTTTAATCCAAATAATCCTTAATGACACACTTAAAAACACGCACCTAATGATAGTTACAGGGTGTTTCAAAAGACTACCCCATTAAAACGCATATTTTTTTGTAAACTTGCCTGTTTTATTTTTCAAACTCAAAAATGTGTGTTTGTAAGCAAGGTAATAAAAAAAACATAAACGTCCGGAGAAGAGTTTGAGCGAGCATTCTATAAATGGTCTGCACAGTCGTCTTGGACACAGGTGTACTGCTCTGATGACAGACGCTCATTAGAGTAACACGTGCAACTGCGCAGCAGATGACGATATACATCCGATAGACACTTGAAAGTCGAAACATCCTGTACCTAAAAAAACAAACAATAATATATTAATTCGTTAAAAAATAAAAACACTAAATATAATATATATTATGTACCTACTATACACTACTAAATAGGATAACATAAAAAAACGAAGGTGGATTAAATCGTTTTTTAAGAAAATTTAACTTTTTTTTTTTGACTCACCAATAGCTTGGAGAAAGGCGCGGAATATCGCGGAAAATCCAGAACGAAAAACCACTATAACGCGCGTTTATGTTTTATAGGGCAATTTTACTCGCAGAACTTGCACAGTCGACCGGACGTGTTTTCGACCAATGAGGGACCGCCGGCGGACGACGATTCGTATCTCGGTTATTCGGTGGCCGTCGGTGCTTTTGGATTTGGATCGGAATCCGGCGCCGCCGTCGGAATGCCCCGGGGCGGAGGACTTTTCGGAAAAGTAAGATTCGTATACACCAGTTGTCTTCAACCGGTGGGTCGCTGCTCAATTATGGGTCACGTAAGCTTTAAAAATGCGACAGGTCTTCTTTACAAAAAAAAAAAAGTTTTATAAAAACAAAATACTTCTTACATGAATCAAAATTTATTTATTTATTTATAATTATAACAGTACATTTACAATGGTAAATTTAGCTATTTCGTCTTTAATTGTTTTTCTGATGTGGGTCGCGAACATTTTTTTAAAAAAATGATAGGTCGCGAATCAAAAAGGTTAAAGACCACTGGTATACTCCATAATATGTGTATAACGGTTTTCGACCCGAGTGTTGAATTTATCGATGCTGATTATAAACGTTCTTACACAGGTTCTGTTGTATTCCACCGACCTGGTAAATCTGTACAACATCACTGGCGATCAACTCGGTGCGTATTTCGGTTATTCGATTTGCGTGTCGGACGTGGACGGCGACGGTGGCGATGATATAATCATCGGCGCGCCGCTGTACAGCGAGTTTTCCAAAAACGACGGATCCTACGAGACTGGAAAAGTTTACGTGTACTTGAAGAAAGAGGTAGGTGCACGATAAAATAATGATATATAGTAAGTAATAATGCGTTGATAATATTTTCTCATCGTTCACATATATTTGTATGACATTTTATAATGTTCGGGCCAAAAATTACCTACCCCGTTACGTCCAAGTATTAGGTATCTCCCGATTCACCCAAATTTTGTTATTATACAATTCCTGTTTCGCCCAGATTACAGTTTAGATCAATTTATTTAAAATTAAGTTGGCAAAAATAGTTTTAATACAATATTATTCATTTTCACGTTTTTTGGACAGTTAATACGCGTAGTACATAAATACGATAATCTCGTATTATATAATACGTTTTAGTGTTTCACATAATGTTGAATCAACAAAATCTTACATGGATTTACGTTATTGTATCTATTTGCATGTTGTAATTGTATCTATGATTATTAAACATTAACATATCTTTGTTTATTTTACTTTTAAAAAGCGCAGTTGTATATATTAGTGATATGCATGGTAGAAAAAATTTTATTTTTTAACAATGCAATACAAACATTATATTCATTGTTTTAAACGGTTTTTTAATGTAAAAATAATTAATCTTTAACATATTTTAAGTGTAATATATAAGTACATTATAAAATATATGCAACATAGTTTAAGAGTGAGAAATATATATTTTATGGAAAAAGTTACGATGGAATTTTATGTTTTTTTTTTAAACGTTTTAAACGCATGTTTAAATAAAACGAAGTGTTTTTAAACACTTTCCAACCCTGGTAATATGTGACATACTTAATTAATATTTAACTGAACCATTGACAACTTAATTTTAAATTGATCTAAACGAGCCCGGGCTAAACGGGAATCATATAATATCAAAATCTGGGCGAAACGGGGTAGGTCATTTTTGAGCGAAACAACTAGGCTACGCTCTATTATTCTACTATAATACTGATATAGTTGTGTTGCACTGATCAGCTCACTTTATTAAAATTTCATAAAGTAATTACAATAGTTCGTAAACTATTAAAAATATTTTTCATTCCGTATATATATTTTAATTAGGTATTACTTGTAGTAAGTAAAACTAAAAACGCTGATTTTTGAAATGTCGTACATGGTACATATGAAGTAATTTTGTATGAGTTTAACGAATTGAATATTTAATTTTTTGAAATGATACATTGATACGTCTTATTATTGTATATTAACCGACGCGTTTATGTGTTTAGGGTTATAAATTTAACGAACGGAATACAAGAATGGGATTCAACTCGAAATCTCGTTTTGGTCTAGCTTTGAGTGGCTTAGGTGATATAAATAGAGACGGATATGGAGGTGAGTTGTACATTGATTTCAGTTGTCGTTGTCGAACATAATATACTATCATAAAGTCATTTACAAATTTAGATTTTGCTGTGGGTGCTCCGTACGACGGACCCGACGAATTGGGCGCAGTATACATATACCACGGAACTAAAACTGGCGTTCGGGAAAAGTATTCTCAAGTGATCAAATCGGAGGACGTGTCCGCGGGAGGAAGACCCATATCCACGTTTGGTTTTTCGTTGTCAGGCGGAACAGACCTGGACAACAATCAGTATCCAGATCTGGTGGTCGGTGCTTACGAATCAGACACAGCTTATTTCATGAAGTCCAGACCCGTGGCTCAAATGACCACGTCCGTGTACTTCAAGTCTGAAAATAAGCAAATAGCACTGGAACGCAGAGAGTGTACGACCAGAGACGGTACTCTAGTCCCGTGTTTATTTTTGTCCACTTGTTTACAGTATACTGGAATTGGCGTCGATGATCAACTGAGTAGGTCAACGGAAGTTATTAATAATACAAACATGAAATCAGCGAATCTGTATAATATTAATAAATTGTATTAGTGTATAACTGATAATTTATTTTTAAGATATTGAAATGCAACTGGTGCTGGATGCTAAAAAACCAAAATCTCCGAGAATGTTCTTCTTATCGGAAGAAAACAGAAATGTACTAAATCACAGTTTAACGTTGGACAAGAATGACCAATCTTGTAAGACATTCAACGTTTATTTGAAGGTATTATATAGGCTTGAATAATTATTTTAAACTAATTTTCAAATAAGACATAACATTTTTTTTTCAATTTTAGAATAACGTTAGAGACAAGTTGACGCCGTTAGAAGCAGAGTTAAGATACAGAATTATCGAGGAAAATCGAAAATTCACTAAAACTCTAACACCTGTAATAGATCTTGACAACGAACTATTTGCCGTCTCTAGAGACTCTATAAGTATACAGAAAAATTGTGGAGGAGATAATATTTGCATACCAAATCTTCGGCTTATTGCTACACCGTAAGAGCACAATACTATAATTTTTTTGAATAATTTTTATAATTTTTTTCTTTTTGCTTTTTAGGGATTCCGAGTCATTTATACTAGGATCTAATAAAAAATTAAAAGTTGATGTTATAGTACAAAACGAAGGTGAAGATTCTTTTGAGACCACTTTTGACATGACTGTACCACCAGGCATTAATTACGTAAAAATAGAAAGAGTAGATGATAATGAAAACGATATACCTGTACAATGTTCAGCTCCATCAGAAATGACAAACAACACATTACATTGTGACATTGGGAATCCATTGCCCCGAGATAAATATGTTAGTTAAATTTAACACTATTCATAACTATTAACTAAATTATTTACTTTCATACTTTTGATTAGAAATACGAGTATAATATAAATTAAACTATTAAACTATTCAAATAGTTTGCTATTTATTAATTGTATTGTATATTTTGTAGATACAATTTAAAGTTGTTTTGGAACCATATCAAACTACTGAAACTAAAGCCAAATACGAATTCAACATGGTGGTGAACAGCACAAATCCTGAAAGTTTTGAATCTGTATCAGATAACACGAAATACTTAGGAGTACCTCTTTGGGCGGAAACCGATTTGATCATTGTAGGATCATCAAAACCCGTAGACGTACATTATAACATTACGATGGAAGAATCCTTCAATATTACCGATGAAAAGCAGATCGGACCGCAAGTTATTCACATATACGGAATTCGAAATAAAGGTCCTTCAGATATATTAGAAGCTGAAGCTTACATTGACTGGCCTATGTTCACATTGGCAGGTAAATACATTTTAATTTAACTCTAGATTTACGGAATATAAATGTATGTGTATTTACAAACTTCTATACTTAAACATAAATATGTTTATAAATAATATAGGAGTTAATTGTTCATCTTTAATTGGAAAAAAACAAAATTAAATAGTTTAGTTTAATTGCAATATTTTATCATAGGAGAGCCACTGTTATACTTACTTGAAATGCCTGAAACAAATGGACAGGTGAAATGTGAATCTATTGAAGAAATCAATCCACTAAGATTAAATGTAAGTGTTTTTTGGCTGAATGAGTGTATAAACAAGAATTAACCATTTGGTATAATGCTTTTATGTAATATATCTTTGTAGATCGATCGTAAGAGGAAGTCGTATTTTGAATCGAGTGGTTTGTTTTCAAGCGGTACAGGTGCGTCTGTCACAGTTAAGGGTACAGAAGTCACTAGTACGAGTTCTTCAAGTGCGGTCGTCAAGACGTTTGCGGAATTAACGGAAGAGGAAAAAAGACGTTTCATGGAAATCCAAAAGAAAGACGAAGAAGAATCGAAATCACAGTGGAGCGACAGTTCATACGATCGAAAAAATCGATACCAAAACTCCAAAAAACAGGAATCGACCGGAACGGTGGTGACCGGCGGTGTTAGCCATAGCCACAACGAAGGTTCCGGCGCGATGACCGTTACCAACGTCAACCGAGGACCAAAATTCATGGTCGGATCGTCGGAGAACGTAGGAGGCGTAGTCCACAGCGAATATTCGGGTTCAAAGTCGACGAGCATGGTGACAGGTGGCCAACGCGGCAACGAAGCATCCGGCTCTTCAGTGATTACAAACGCGAACCGAGGACCGACGTTCACCGTCGAGTCCTCCGAAAGCGGTGGCAGCGCAGTGCGCAACGAGTACGAGTCCAGATCGTCATCGGGTTCTGCGAGCGGCACGTCGAGCGTGCAGGGCAACCGTTGGTCCGAAGCTGGCGCAGCGGAGAGCAACTCTCGCGGTTATGGCTCATCGTCACGCGGTGTGTATGGCGCAGCGCATTTTGACGAGTCCGAATCGTCGTCGGGCAGTTCGACTTTCCGGATGGGTGCGTCGTCGTCCGGGAGTGCGTCATCGTCCGGAAGTGCATCGTCGTTCGGAGGTACGTCTCGCTTCGAAACCGGGGGTACAGGTTCTCGCGTGGCGGGATCGTCTGAAAACAGGGCCGGATCGGAATCCCACGGTCAGTCGTCCATGACCGTCATACAGAGTGGTTCGGAAGTACGCGGCGGATCGGAAGTGCGCGGCGGATCGGAAGTACGCGGCGGATGGTCATCCGGCGGTCAATCATCGGTGACTTCGCAAGGCGTCGGCTTTGGCGGGACCAACGGTTGGGAAACGTCCAGGACGGCGACGGAATCGCAAGGGGAAAAATGGTCGCGCGACAACGGGATCGGCATACAATGGAATCAGGGCGGCGGTGGTTGGCACCAGGGTGCAAAGAACTACACGAGTTTTCGGGAATCGGAAAAGAGCCACGTGGCAAACACGACGTGGGACGACGCCACAGGTGGTGGCGCGCCGAAGACATACGTGACGGATCGGTGGCGGACCAACAACGACGGGGTAGTGCGCAACGGCAGTTCGTCGTATGTGGTGAACAGTGACTACCGGGACGCAGCGGTGCGCAGGATGAACATGGCGGCAGGAACGGGCGGCGTGGCCAACGTCATAGGCGGCACGACGGGAGACGACAGCGACCTATCGGTCAGCCTGACCGGCGCTGGTGCGGTCACGGAAAGGCAGAACCAGGGGTTCAGGCAGTCCAAAGTGGACGAGTCGGAAACGGTGCACAGGTGGCGGACGGTCGACGGAAAGCTGTACCGAGCCAACGCGGAGGGCAACTGGGACACGTTGCACAAAACTTCCGACGGTGACGCGTCGACAGAAGTGTACGAGGCGCAGGACTTTAGCCCGCAAAACTATGTCAAGCCGGCCGACGTCGATGGCAAGTTCAAGTTGTACACTCGGTTCCGGAGAGACACGCAGACCAAGCGGTGCGGGCCCACGAGGTGCGTGACCGTCAAGTGTAAGATCGGGCCGCTGTCCAAGGACCAAGAGGTGTGGCTGTCGTTCAGGTCCAGGGCTTGGGTCAGCACTTTGAAAAAGGTATTTATTGATGAAAGTCCTTTTTTTCGAATTAAAACCATCACCCACCTGAAAATTGTAATGCAAGGGACACCAAAATGGATGGGCGTATCCTTCAAGTAAACCTATTTGGCCCATCTGTGCCCGGGTGATTATAAACTCTCCCGAGTCTATATAACTTCGTTTATATATACATTATATAATTGTATCATTTTAGTTTAATGTTTATATTAATATGAACATCACACAATTTTTTTAATTTAATATACATTTAAATTGTATTCAAAAAAAACGATTTTTGGCCCTTTACAATTTTTTAAGTAAATACAAGACTGACATATTACAGCTGCAATATCACAAATTATGAAATACAATATCGCCATAGTACTAAATTTTCTGTTTTTCACTCAGAATATCACACGAAAATGAGTTTTTATTTAGTGCAAGACCGTCACAAATCAAAATAAGGTAGTTTTGAATTTTGATTTCAGTGATTAATTGGAAAAATTAAAAAAATTATACTGCCGTATAAAGTAGATTATCTGCTCTATTGCCTTGAAAATTATCTAAAAATTGAATAATTCAATACCGACACATTTTTTTGGCGGCAAAATGAAGAATGATATTGAACGTGGCGTTCTTGGATTCTATAAAGCTAATTTTTTACCATTCGAAAGTAATCATAACTCGAAATTCATAAATCTCGAGTTGTAGTAGTTCTATTCTAGAGGCGCGATATGTAACCACTTACCCGCCATGTTTCGTGTGAGAACTTACCAAACCCCCTCACCAGTTACCATCGCCCCTCCAGACGAGCGATAAAATATGTCCGGTTTTCATTCGCAGGTGGCGCTTAACAGACCGGTGACACTGAGTTCCACGTTATCCGCAAAGGTCACCAAGCTGCAGTACATCGGCAAGCCGGAAAGCAAACTCGCCCAGGTCAGGAGCTACGAGGTGTTCACGGAGGTCGTCCCCAGGGACCTGGCCGTCAAACCGGACATCATTCCGCTGTGGATCGTCGTCTTGGCCGCCGTCGCCGGGACGGCCATCCTGTTGTTGCTCGTTTACCTGCTGTACAAGGTAAATTCCGCGGCCATCGAACGATCGAGGAGAACCTCTTTTGCCTTTTTGGCCGTACGATTGAGAATAATACTTAAAATCAACAAACAACTTTTAACCGTTGATCCAAAAAAACCAAAAGGACGAATTTACGTGCAATTTTGCCATATCATTTTCCTTTTTTTTTTTTTTTTTGGTCAAAAGATTGATTTTTAGTTTATGAGTCAATCTTTATTAGTTTAATCTTATTCAAATGAAAATATAAGTGTAATGGTGAGAAATATTAATAATAATAATATATATTGTTAAAATAATTTCCTTGATAGAATAAATAAAAATATTCTTGAAAAAGTCATTATTTTAATCTGTAAATGCAGTTTGACTTAAATTTGGAATCAATGTCCATCGTCATAATAATTATAAATTTAGAAAAATATACACATAAAATGTAATACATTTGTGATGGGTTACCGATCTACCTATATATCATATATAGCGGGATAGCGTAATCCGACATACTCTACATTTTTGCAAATATTTTTTTTACATAATTTTACCTTCAGTTTGAGGTCACGCACTTCCCCAAAAATCACTCTTAGGGTTCATAATTTTTTTATTAAATTAAAAGCTTTCTGTATTATATAGCTCAACAGGATTAATGTCTAATTAGGTATATTGTCAAGGCACCATTAAAATAATTGTCCCCGAATGAACCATGTTTATGGGGAATTTGTGCAGACGATTTTCACGGAACTTAAAAAGAAACATAAAGTGGCTCAAGTAGTTTTTTTATTATTCACGTGTATTTCAACCACAAAACTATTTTTCACATGAAATATCTTTTATGATATTAAATTAATTTCTTACAAAAATACGGTTCGTACAATTTTTGTTTAATATACTTAATATAAAATATATTTATCATTTTATCATACACACTTAATTCAATATTTGCAGTAGTATTAGCCATTAATTTTGATTATAAGAATTATTTCATAAACAATAAACCAATTGAATATCTTCAAAAAAAAAAACGATCATAGTATAATAAGTATTGTCTTACAATAGTCAGAATGCTCAGTACATTATAATTAAAAATAAATCTTTATCTATATTGAATTTAAAAAAAAACAATATTATATATTAGTAAGACTTTATAATTGATTACAAGTAAAATGTCATAACTCTTAGTATAAATATATAATGCAATATAATTTTTAGTTTGTATATTATTTGTTGAATATAAAAACTATATTTAAAAATCAAACATATAAAAAATGCATTTTCTAAAAACTGAATTTTTTGTTTTTGTTAGTGTGGATTCTTCAAACGCAATCGGCCATCTAGTGCACCAGAAAAACAACCATTAACACACAGAAATGGACAGGCTGAGCTTTATCAAACAGGAGACGAAGCTTTGTAGGAACATTCAACTTTGTTCTGTTAAAACAAAAAAAAATTTAATTAAAATATTTAAATAAATATGATTGGAACTTAAATAAATTGCCACATTAAACCACCTAACTGATATTAATTTGTTATAATTTATTTTGTAAATATTTTAAAATAACTATTATATATTATGTTTTTTTTTTTGTAAATAGTATATATACAATTGTTTTATTCTCTTACATTTTCAAATAATAATGTAAATGTAAGTCTTATTGTAAATTAAATTATTATAGGAATCTATTAATTAATTAACTGTACTTAAACCTTGAGTAATTATTTTTATAAATAAATTTAAGTATTTTGTTTTAAAATTATAACGCTCTAGTCTAAAAATAAAATTGTAAATTGAGTTGCATTTTCATTTTTTACAAAATTAACATTCAGTTATAAAATTAAAGTTTTTAATTATGACTTAATAAGATATCAATAATTTATGCTTGTGAAATTAAAATAAATATATTCAATTTACTTATTTTAATGACTGATAATTTTTGGTTTATTTGTAATTGAAAAATAAATTATAAAATGTAAATAATAAATGTTTTCTTTTTTTCTTCGTATAGATGTTTATTTTTTTTAACTTGGGAGTTTATTGCACTTATTATTGTTAAGAAACAGTTACAGTAGAAAAAAATTGAACATAAAAACAACATGTTTTCATATTTTCTTAACAGAAAATTCAAAATTAAATAGTTGTAATTAAATTTGTAATTTTAAATTATTGTTACAAACAATAATAATTACTTGAAGCGGTTGATTATACCTTACCTTTAACACTATCAAATTGATTGGAAACTGTTACCAATGCATCAAATTATTCTTTAGTTACACGACACAATGCTGTTTTAATATCAGGAAATTTATACAAGAAATTTGAGCTATTTAATTTGGTTGGTTCAACAGCTTGTCCTTCTAAAACCATTTTTGCACGTTCCGTTCCAAATATTAACTTGAAAATAAATCCAGGAACTTTCAATACAAAACTATGACCAAAGACTTCAACAAAACTTTTGGCAAAGTATTGATGGGTAATTATCTGAAAAACAATAAAACTAACTAAAATGTTCCAAATTTAGAAAAAAATTAAACATTACTTCAGGCGCAACTCCATTGACAATACCCTCTAACTCGTTATTTTCAATAGCAAACAACACCAAACGACAGACATCATCTACATGTATCCAAGGAAAGAATTGAAAACCATTACCCATACATATTCCAAGACCAAAACGAAAGAATGGATAAAATTGACTAATAAATCCACCATGTCGACCAAGTACAATCCCTATAAATTATACATAAGTATCTACAATTTAGACAAGTTTTGGTCAAATAAAAAGTAACAATCATGTACTTCTTACCTAATCTTATTATTACTGAGCGTACATCATGTGATTTTGGTATCGCACTTTTTTCAATCCCAATTACTAATTTTGATAAGTAATCAAATTCTTTAATGTCATAACTCTCTGTGTAGGGTTTAGACTTATCTGTATTTGGTGGATATATTCCTAAAAATTAAATCAAAAGATATACATTTAACTGTATAACTACCAACAAACAATTTTAAATAAATAAAAATAACTGTATATCATTTGACCGATTTACAAATTATTACAATTACATTTTTATAAATAATATTGAAATAAATATTTCAAATATACAATTAATTAGCATATTTGCTACATTTATATTTATAATATATAATTATTACTGAGGAGAATAAACAAAGATTTTAAAAGAAAAATTTTTAAAATATAAATGTCAGACTTGCTTGAACATATGAAATAATAATCATAGGTGATGCTTACAAAAAACTAATAGTTTAATTGTAGTGCTGACCATGTTAAAATAAATAACAAGATACATGATTCTTTTCTAAATTCCGGCCCACAATAGAACATTACCATTTCATACATGTAGACTAAAGGCAGTGACCGTAGTTTCCCCCCTATGTGAAGAGACAGTGGTATGCTGCAACAGGGATGTGCTGAATAGAACACATTTTAATTGAGACACTGTAATGTTTTCACGTGGGCAGGAGTATATGTCATTCTGCATATGTGAACTATGCTAAATAACGTCAATCAGCGTCATCAGCAAGAAACTTGATAATTAAAATGTATTTGTTGGTGCAACACATCTTGTCTCTTTCAAACAAATTGGCTTTTGAAATTTATATCTAATCCTATCCAATTGGGGAATAATTGGTAAACTATTCACACTACACAAACTGGTCTTGAGAACTAGGTTGTAGGACTGATATAAATAAGGTTTTATAAGTTATATTTCACAGATCCTAGAAATTTATAACCTGTGTTCATAAAGTAACACAATCAAAGTTGAAATAGCAATGTATACAAAGGTTTATTAAATGTTTTAAATAATAACAATATTATACAGTATACTATCACTTAAGTAACCCTGTTCTTGAGGGTAGTAATATTGAAGATCACAGGAATAGCAAAGTAAAAGTTAAAACAATTGATTTATTATTATTTATTTATAAGGTAAGTTATTATACCTATAGTAAATATAATTACTAATGTAATTAAAGAATACATGAAGAAACACTTGTCTTTACTCGTACACAAAGACTGTGTTCTGCTAACCTGAACAAAATTGCTAAACTCTTGTCACATAAATGACGAGTCAGTAATCTGTAAATTGTTACATAAGTAAAAATATCAAATTACACACCTACTCCAGAAAACGATACAAATATTTTTGGTTTTGGTGTATTAATTTTATTGATTGCATCCACAAGATATTGATTAGTCAATACTCTACTATCCCAAACAGATTTTTTGAACTTGTTAGTCCATAATCGTGTAGGTTCAAGAATTGGTTCGCCAGCTGCATTAATAACAGCTACAGTATCAAGTGGAATTTCATTATTTTTTACTTGATCCTAAAGTAAAAAAATTAAAATCATAACTATTTAAAAATCACAGATTATTGTTTTTGATTTGATTAGGTTTTTACCCAACTTATAACAGAATTAGATTTATTAGACTCATTGTTTTTTCTAGATATAATAGTAACATCATAATTTTTGTCCTTAAGGTATTGTTTCAAGTATTTTCCAACAAATCCTGTTCCACCTCCTGAAAAATAAAAATTTTCAATAAATAAAAACAGAAGTAAACAATCATTAACAGAATGTGATACTCCATGTGTTATTTCTGTCTTACAAACGTCTAAAATAGCAAATATGTATTCGACAGAATTCATTTTGTTATTAGTTTTAATATTACAGTAAATTTACAGGTATGTATATTATCTGTCGGTTTTTTTATATTTTAGTTTTAAAATGAGTTATGAGGTTTTTAAATTATAGAATTTTTCATAAGTTTACAACTGGTTTTAAAATTAATATACAAAGAAAAATCAACAAGAGACCCAGATGATATTACATTTAAATTTGATAAAAAATAAATTTATTGTAATATTAAAAACAATCAAACAAAATGGATTCTGCTGAACAAAAATTTACTATGTTTGTAAGATGGAAACTACAAAAAAGGGCATCACATTCTGAATAATTAAACTTTTAACAATAAAAGTAACAAGTTTAATTGAGAATAATTAAATAACATAAAGGTGCTCAATTTCTAAAAATATTTCGATATTTATTCAAAACAATCAAAATACATTTATACCTCTTATTGACAACAAAATATTAGTCACACAACATAATAATTTAGTTTTTGACCTTGCAGTAAACACGAGAAAAAAATATGAATACAATGTATCTATAAATTGATGAACCAACATTAATAACATACCGATTAACACTCTTCCTTTACTTGACATCGAATAATTTCGGTTCATAGAAATCATGATCACTGAATCGTGTAAATAATAATCGTTATTTTATATTTACGATTTATATTAAACAATTTCAAAGAAAAAAAGGTGAAACGAATAGGTGTCAAAATAAAATTTCTAATCGACTTTGTACTTCTTACAATCGTATAATCGGGTTTATTTGTTTAGTATTTAATATTTTACACTATTAATATTTAATACTATACCTATCAACATATAATATTCATAAAAAATAAATATTCTACTATTCTATTTTAATACTATCCAAAATAAATACATTATTTTAAACTTGAAAAACTGATATGTAATATCGCATACAGGCGTTGTCACTTATCATTATATTTCATAGAAAATAAATTGTATTATATATATATCAACAGCTGTGGTTTTTATTTAAATTTTTTCATCAGTTATTTTCAGGACAAGTCAAGGTTTTTAGATTATAGAGGTTGCCTCATAATCATGTAAACAAAACCAAAACGCCGCACGCCGCAGCTGATCTAGTGACGTCATTGTAGTATACGATTACCGGCGGATAGCCGTGTCGCATTGGAATTGTAATAGAAAAGGTGAAAAATTAATATTTTTGATTAACTGACCTAGGTACTTGAATCAAATTAAAAAAAAAAATTATTAAATTGTTAAATATCTAAACTGTTACAGCTTTAATAAATAAAAAATAAATATGAACAAAGGCTAAAAAATATGTGTTTAGAAACAACAAAAGAATCAGTAGGTAATCAAATGTTTTTCACAAAATGTATTATTTTTATGTCAGAATTTATAGCCATTTTTATTAATTATATTTTTTTTAAATTTTTATTGTT
>JACXSJ010000937.1:0-140366 GCA_014851325.1 Pentalonia nigronervosa | reverse complement strand
CTAGAAAATTTTTGATTCTCAAAGTGGGCGACGAATGAAATAAGTTTGAGAACCTATGATTTAGAACCTTTCCATTCTAAACCCACAAATATTCAAGTACCTACATAGTTTTAAGTATAATATTATAGGTTAATTGTGCTAAATTAATATATAATATCAAGTGATTTATTTGAAAATATGAAAAATGATAAAATTTTCAAAATCTTAAACTTTTTCAAAATTTACATTATTATTAAATTATATATTTGCATCATTCATCGGCTCAGCTTGTGAAGAGAGGCTAGGAGATAGTTTACCGATCTCGTATTTTCACTCAACTTAACGACTCGAGTCAAATATTTCCATTGATATAACCGACGTTCGCAATTATTATATACTACCTATCACAGTATCTACAACCTACTTAATATCCAAATAAACAAATGTGTTGCATGCAATGTTTGTATTGAATATCAATAGTCGTCCATAATTATAATTGTACGTGGTAAATATATTATATATAACATAATTACAGTAGACGCCGCGTACAAAACTCACGGATATAAAGTTCAGTCGCTTATTAGACTCAAAATTACTTGGAATGTTCCGTTTAATTCAAATTAACATAAAAAAAAATCGGTTATAAGACTCACCTATTCGGTTATAACTTATTACCTATTACTGGTTTCTAATCATGCCATATACTATGTATGCACAACAAATTTTATCGTATTTCAAATTTATAAAAGTTTAAAATCCATGGAAGTTAATATGTATTGTATGTATTTTGTATTTAATTCATAATATATATATATATATTATATGTATATATACATAATACAATTATGACTACTAAAATTGGGTTGTACCCCGCACAATTGAAGGTTTTAAATTTATAAAACATTTTTTTTAATTATTGTTAGCTAAAAAAAAATGTTTTTTTGTTGCTATTTTTCATATTTTTAAGGTATATTATAGCATTTGTTTTAAGATTTTTTAAGTCATAGTGTAGCGCATATTTCAGTACTTTTGAATGTTATAAAATCGAAGCCCTGGTTTTAAAACTGACTCGATTCTTTGATCCATAAGACGTAAAAAAAACTGATTTGTCTCACAAGCGAAAAAAACTTATTTGCAATAGGTAGCTTATTATCATATAGGCGCGATATTGAGACTCATAAATAAAATATAATTTATTTATCGTTAAATAACAACTATTATATCAGTTTTCTGATGAGATTTTCTTTAAATTACAAATTTAGTAAAGTACCTATTCATTTGCCATGAATAGAGCTATTAGGACTTCTAGGAGTTTGCATTTTTTTTTAATAATTATTTAAACCATAGCTAATTAATATAGAAATTTGTTTCATAACAGCACGAGTCATTCGAACTTTGTTTAATTCGAGTTTATATAATACAAATTATAATTATGTATATATTACCTAGATATGTATACTTTAATAGCATATTTAGTGATTCTTTAAGACATAAATGCATGAATATTTTAAAAAATTTTAGGACATAAAATCAATAGCCCTAGCCATGAATAATATATATACGAGTATATATATATATTTTTATTAGAACTAAGGCTTCAATTACTGAGATCATTAGCCTGGTACTGTGTGTGGAGGAACAGTTGGTTGGAACACGTTTTGTATGTGTGGCAAGGATTTGTTGCTAAAAACCCTGGTGATCACCCATCCGGGAGCTAGCAAACCGGCCGGTGTACGTACACTCAAAGTGTTTCCGCAGTTGAACGTATGACCGCGCCACACCAAGCCACATATTTTATTTATTTTTTTATTAAAACAGTTTTATCTGAAGACTATACCTATAACTGATACTCGTGTTACCCATATTCTACTTTCAAATTATATTTGTGGTTAATACTTTTTAAACGTAAGTTTGCACATTTTAGATGAACAAAAATTACCGAACAATTAATTAAAAACAGCGTAAAATCGCGATTTCGTCCAATTCGAGTTTAGTTATTTCACTGTAACTCAAAAACTAGGTCTTTAAAAATCTTAAACTTTACACCAAATATATTATAAATCTATAATACCGACGATTATCGGTTTTTTTTTTTTTAATTTTCTCTAATTCCGGCGATTAAAAGAAATTTTAGATTTTCAGAAGTTTTAAATTTAGAATTTTTAGACCCAAATACTTCATTTAAGGTTAAATACCATTGCTCTAATTAAAAATTGATTACACTATTGGTGAATCGCCACGTTTATTAAAGCGATGAGCGCTGTACAATATAAATTATTATTATTATAACGACGACGACACAACATATTATTATATAATATAATTGCATATTTTGTAGCTAATTAATACGTACAATACAACTCTAATATTGTGAAACAGTTGGATTGCCGTAATTAATGACGAGACAAACGTTTGCATAACAATTCATTAATTAAGCCAATTATTCTATTAAACAGTGCGCATTATCAAGCCCACACGTGACTCGATGCAAAACAAATATTATCATCATGTTCGGATAATATTGTTTTGGCAACGTTTAAATTATTAAAGAGCGGTTAACGCGCCGTTCCAACGACGGTGGAAGTGTTTCGGGACTATATAATGTCATTAAAAAATAATTGATATTATCGTTCATCATACGCGTAATCGCGCGCCCGTTTGCCGGAAAGTAAACGAATATCATAATAATCATAATTATTACTAGTAATGTAAATGGGAAATTTCTGGTCACCGAAAATTTCCTGAAAATTTTTCATGACATAAATAAAAAATATTATATAAATGAATTGAGTCAAACTAATAAAAAAACGATTTTGAATTTTTTCCATACCAAAGTATGGACAAAAGTACAAAAGAGCTTCAATCATCAATCATATCGTTATGAGTATACTTGAAATTTTTAAATAGATGACATTTGTTATATAGATATTTCTATCATAATAATAATATTATAAAACGCTACGAACTTATAGAAATATTTAAACAAATTAAGAACTAATAAATATACCTACTCGACACTGACTTTTAAATAAGAAACCTGAACACAAATAAATGTATTATCTTTGATTTTAATCTTTTCAAAAATATTAGAGTGTAAAAAAATGTTATCAAATGCGAAATATTTACGCGGTACCTGTATAATTATAATAAGTTATCAAAAAGTTGTTTTTTATTTAAAAAATTGCAAATGGTCATTATTTTGTACCAAAAAATACCAATATTTTCATTATTTTGGCCAATCGTATTTTTTTTACCGTTAATTTTCGAAAAACGACCTGTGAATTTCTCAAAAAGTTAATCTGAAATCGACCTTCCACTATTTTTTTTTTACGATTTCGAGATTTGAAATTGCATGACATTAAAATTTATAAAACTTAAAACATTTATTATATGTATGTGAAACTGAAACGAACACCTAAATAAAAAAATGCGATAATTCGTTTCAAAGTAAAATTAATGATGAGTTTAAGTTATTACAGATCAGTATTATACTTTTAGCTAGAAAAAAAACCGTTCTCTCTCGTGACAGTGACATGTTCATGTAGACGTTACGATTTAAGATAAATTTTAAACGTACACAAACGATGTTTATCACGCACAAGGCTTGTACGCTTCCTATTGTCTTAGCTTGTTGTTGAAATCCTTAAAATCGGACCGTTTGCCTTTATTGTTATTTTTAATGGCGTTTACTACGTATCCAAACACAATTGTTATTAGAAAACCGTTTATATTATATTATTTGTATATGGAGGCGGATCTAAGGCACTGCGGCTGCAAAGGGTGGAACATTTTGAAGGGGTGGCCAAATTGTATTTTGTTTTTATATAATAAAAATACTTAAATTGTTTTAAATGTATTTTAAATTTATATTTGGAAATTTTTTAGAATAGGGGCTGAAAATTAAATTCTGCCTAGGGACGGCGAATTGTTAAATCCATCACTGTCTGTGCACAATAATTCACTTCACCAATAGTGTCCTGTACAACCATTAGGTTGGATTTTGGCTTTAGAAAGTCGCGTTCATTTCAAAAACAGTTACTATTTTTTTTTTTTATGTTTTTAGTATATGTTTTGGAATGAAGAACTAACTCAACTTTATTGCTAAATTGTTCGAAATAAACGATAAGAAAACAATATTCAAAAATAAAGCTTCCCGTATTAAACACATTTTGTTAAGATTTTATGAAAACATGATACCAGTAAATGCCGATTTGTTTTTGTAGAATTAAATAAAAAAAAAAGAGGCAAAATAAGTAAGCGCTCTGCTGCAGTCACTGTAATGGATATATACAATTTGAATTCAATGGTAGATTTTCATCAAATATGAAAAAATGATTTTAAGCTAAGACGGCGTACCGTATTTAAAATGGTTCAATAGGCTCGTAGCATAAAATTAATCTAAACGTTTATCATTGAGTATTAAAAATATTATAACTTACGTAAAATATTCAAATCCCTACGAAAAATATTTTTAAACTACTTAAAAATAACAAAAATCTTTTTTCTACATTTAAATATTTAATTTCGTACTATATTAAGGTTTGTATTATAAATTGTGTTGTAATATATATTTTTGGTTTTTTTGGTTTCGGAATAAATTACTTATGAGGAACTTTGTATAAATTTTCAATCTTTTTGACCATTTAAAAATGTTCTTACCTATAATATTCATAGAAAAAAAACTAAAATAAAAATATAAAACATCTATAAATATATTTAAATGAGTCAAACTTTTTTGAAAATTGTACAATGTATAGAAAATTATAATGTAAACATTTCGTGAAAACTTAAAAAATCTATGGCTATTTGTTTTTGAATTGCAACCAAACAAACAAACTGTTATTGCGTGAAAATTCACACGTTTTGTAAATTTTTTTTAGTCTTTCGCGATTATTTAGATAAGTTATAATAGAAATTTTTAATTCCCTAAAGTATCAACTAGGTTCACGTTCCTACCAGAAAAGATATTGAAATTGAAAATTTTAATATTTTTATCGCTCCAAAAGTTGGCGATAGTAAAAAAACAAACCACAACGTTGTAAAATCGCTGTAAATAATATTGTATTGGTTTGATGTTCTCTCGAGTAAGTTTTGAAAAATAATTTTCATTAAACGAAATCGAACCGTAAATATTTTTACCCGAAATAATATTATAGTTATTTTAATGTACGCAACTTCTACATTCAAAAAGGACATTTTATAGATAACTTGATGTACCTCTAAATATATTATGCATGTATCGTGTCAGTCAAAAATGATCATTAGTATGAGTGTGCCAAACGGCGTAAGTCTATTCTGTGAATACAAAAAAAAATATGTCTCATTTTTCACTCAAATATCTCTAAAATAATTACCATAGTTCGTAAAAACCCTTGTTCCGACTTTTATTCTGGAAAAATATTAGAATTTTCCGTAACACTTACGAGGAACGTTTTCAAAAATGTTTTAGTTGATTTAATATTTGACATCTTCAAACCACATATTTTATAAAAATAATTTAAAGGACGGGAAAATGTGTGGCTCGGTTATAATAACATATATGGAAATAACCTTAAAATACCAACAAACTCGTTACGAAGAGTATTACATTTTTTTTTTTTGTCCAGAATGAAAACAGAGAAAAAAGCCTTATATTTTTGAACTATTAAAAATCGTATTTTTTTCTTTTTTGAAATACGATAGTCGGATTGAAAATACAATCCAGATTAACGGCCGACTGTTGAAAATCAACATTGTCTAATTTAGCCCCAAGTATTTGTACGCCTGCCTATTTCACAGTTTTCACATTTTTTATCTGTGCGTCGAAATAAAATATCTTGGACATTATAATATTATAATGTTTATAATTCCATAGTCACGTGTAGTGTTATAAAGTATTTGAATAAAAGTATATTTAAGTAATAGTATTCAAAAACTTTTTTAAATACTTTTATTTTTTAAGTATTTTAAATACTATTTTTGACTATTGAATACTATTGATTACTATTTTTTTTATATTCCTTTAATTTTTAATTTATTTCCATTTATATAATCTCTGTTAAATAAAAATACCGTTCCATTGTCGTCATCAGTGCTGAACTTATCTAAATAATTATTTAGATAAAAAATTACTCATCTATTGTCTTATCTAAACAATTATTGTGCCATTTATCCATTGGTTTTCCTATATGACGTTTCATTGGTTATCTAAATAAATTTTATTTAAATTATATTAATTCTTCACGAATAATATTTATTATTTTTATAACAATTGTTCTATCAGAACACTGTCCAATTAGTTCATATACTCATAATATTACCGTATTCCCATGTTCTATTAGCAAATTTTGTAAAGTTGATACTTTGAGACTTTACGACTCTTTGACTCAAAGAACATTTGGTACTGTATGCATCTATTAACTGTTAGTTACTTTATGTTCACGTTGATAAATAAGTAAATTTGTTATTTAAATCTAATAAAAATTAGTTTTATCTATTATATTATCTAGATAAAAGTTAGACTATCTTTATCTAATCTATTTGTATTATTTGAAGATCTTTTCAAATACTTCTAAAAATAAATAGTAATAATTCTCAAATACTTTACTATAGATAGTATTTGGATGGTAGGTATTTTAATTACTTTATTTTATAACTATTTGAGTAATTACTCAAATACTTTTTAATAGACAAATTTACAATACTGGCCACATATCACACGCCGCACATTCTGGCTAAAAAACAAAAAAAAAACAAAAACAAAAAAACAGTCGACTATTGTTTTAGTAAATAATATGCGTCGACAAACAACGTTTCATCAGAATATAAAATTTTAAATTGCTTCCAACGTATAATATTTTTATCTCGATTTCTTAAGTGAAATGGCTTCCAAAACCGAGTAAATCAAAATCAAATTTAAATAACCATCGAATGTGCATACTTAATATCCGTGTCAATCCGTGACTTTTTCAGGTCCGTGCCTGCCGCCAAGAACGAAGGTCATAGTGAAAACTTTTCGTTTAGTCCAATGCTATACAACTTTCGAGTGCCGCCGCCGCCCGGACACAACAAATCATTTTCCCTCCAACAACCGTTCGCCACACTGTTCGATAATCTCATCACAGTGCTGTGGTCAGTGTACGGCAAGAAATCAAAAATTAAAGTCGGTAGGTGACACACACACACACACAGTTATACAGTTTTTATAACCGAGGCCGGGATATCGATGCCATGTTGTCTTTTTTTCCAAAACATACGTCCATAAGTTGAACCTAACGTTTTAGGTGATACTAATAACTTTAATGCGCCTTATCTTATTTTTACATTTTTTGATAATTCTAACCATTAAAGAAATTTTTAGGGAAGTTTTCGATGAATCAATGACATTTGTTTAGTTATTTTATCTTCTTTACAGCGTCGGATAGGTGAGCGGTATCGGCCCACCGAGTTTTTTGATACTTAACGTTTGGTTACAGCTATAACTATGGTACAATTTAATAATTCGATTCAATTATAATTTAAATTATTGTTTTTCATTACTATTTAAAAAAAAAAATTACGACCAGACACTCATAACCGGCCCATATTTTTGAGCAGTCCACCGAGATTTTCTCGGTAGCTTGTCTATCCAATCCCCGGACCTGCTTTTTTATAGTATTTTTCACAGTTAGTTTTTACAGTGAACGTAAATTGTTACGATGTACAAGAGACTTTCGAATAATAAAGTAAAAAGCAGGATAAATAGTTATCGAATTAATAGTTAACAATAAATTATATCATAACTAGACCTTACCATTTAGATTATTACCGTTGTTAAGTACGTGCATATATATATGTATATATTTTTACAACATGATACATGAATAATCGATAAGTACGTCCGTCGTCGTAGACTCGACACGACATACAATTAAAAAAAAATGTACACAATTGTAATTACATTTTTTAAATTTTTTCTAATTCTTTAAGCCATTCAAAATAAATATAAAGGCATTTTAACAGTGCATTTTTTGAGTTTTTTTTAAGTTATTTTCGCATTATAGTAAAACGATAGTTTTGCTGCTTCTCGTTAAAATACAAAACCTTAACATTTTAAATATTATGTTTCTCGCCGACCGGAGACAGTTCGTATAATATTATCATACAGTCGACATTACCGGTAATAGGTATTAATTTTCAAAAAATAAATTTACAAATCTCGTAGGTTTTAAAAAAAATGGAAATTTTTCCTTATTAAGGCTCCTCGACGATTTCTCTGGTGACACTTCAGTGCAGCATGTTAAGGTATTTTTACCTGTTCAGTATTTAAATGTATATAATATTATATTAATATTGTGGATGTACCCTACCATGGACAAATTTATGTACGAGGAAAATCAAAACCATAGATAATATTATATGCATGGATAGGACATCTCTATACCTTGTATAAAATACGGTACACTGTGAGCGAAGAGTCTAATTTAGTTACCATAATGGTTATATGCGGTTATAAATTCTGGTTACGATATAGTGTATAGACAATATTTTATAAATCCGATATCTGCCAATTTCTGAATTATATGCATAATTAATTTTAATATTATTTTATTATTTTCAACTATTCTATTCGTTTAAAGAAGAATGTTGTCATATTCGTCAAAATAAGTATTGTATTAAATAAAAAATTCAACCAAATTTCAATCATACAAAAGATGCCATTTTTACGGGTAACAAAGTGTACAGAGATCAAAGCATACATCAGGTCTACAGACATGTATTATATAATAACTAAATAGCCGATTCTGTATATTTTCAACGTATATAAAAATGATGCCCAGCGCCATTCGTCACTTGGACAGTGTGTACACATTTTTACCATTTAAAAAATTAGTAAACATTGCCAAAATTGTAAATGGTTACCGGGCATAATTTATTAGAACACAGTCGGCTATATATAGTTGTTATACATAGATCTGTGACCATGTCCTAAAACAGATTCAGTGAGCTGGTTGTTTAATAAATATAGAAGGATAATTATCGGATTCGATGCTATTTTATAAAAATTTGCATTTAAATATAATATATTTAAAAAATATATCACGCTTTTACTCTATGATTTAATTTTTATCTAACAGAACTCTCTGTGACTAGGTACTTAACTCTAGTGGCGTTCATGGATTAAAGGGTGTGGGATTTTCTTATTTTTAACTTTGGTTTTCCAGGACTCTAGCCTCTCCCCCCCCCTGTAAGTATTGAATCCTAGTTACGCTCGTTCCTATAATAGTTTTGAAATATTATTATAGTAATGACAATAATATATTATTAAAACTGTCATGATTTTTACGTTTGTTGATTCCGTCGTGGTCGTCCGTTCCGCCGTACAACCGCAGGTGTTAACCAATTGCAATGGGCGTTAGAGTTCTTGAGATGCATGAAAGTGGACTACGGTTATCCAGACAGCATAGAAAAAATCGTCAGCGAGCTAGAAGAACAACTGATATCACTTTACGCCAAGGTCGGCGAAAAAATACAGGAAAATAAACGAAAAAAAGACCTAGAGAAAATGGAGAAAGACGTCAATGAGAAAAACTCGAAAAGTAAGTACTTATACTTATTTGCGCCTATTTGCGCGGAATCGCTATTGCCATTAAAAATAATCAAAGCGGGTTTTCGACAAACAATATTGTGTTACGTCTTTGATTTTGTCACGAGACGTAATGTATAACCTAACCTAACCTAATCTAACTAGGAAAACATGGGATTGAATCGGATGTCAGGACATTGTGAGGACATCAAAATTTAGGTTCCGGGACATTTGCGGTCAGCCTGAGAACACCATAAGGAGGAAATCCTTATTATGCTCCAAAAATTATTTTATTTTATTTTATTTTCATTTTCATATTATTAAAAAAAATATGAAAATTCGTTATAGAAGAATTAAATTATGTAAATGTAAAATTGTAATGTAAAAATACAAGTCAAATTTATTTTTTAAGTAGGATAATTTTTTACGTATTTATTTACTAAAATTTCTTTATTTTTATACTTTTTAAGCGCGATTTTCAACAAATATTTTATTTTTTAATTGTGGAATTTTGAAACAGAAATAGTTTATGATAGACTCTTGATTTTAATAAAGATTTTGGTTTATATATTTTAGATTTGATTATGACATCATATATATTTATCAGAATTTTATGTTTATCGGTGAAAACTATCGGGCTGAATTTACAATCGACTTTTTATTATCTATAATTTCTAGGCCTAGTTTTTTAACAAAAAAAGGTAATTGTTGGTCCAGTTTACATTTGCCAATTTCATACCCAGGGTGGTAAAATCTGAATTTATAATATCGTTAGTTATACACACACACAATCATAAAATAAAAGTCTTATATATATCATTAAGATAATAATCTTGTCGATATTATAAACAAAAACTTTTCAAATGCCCGTTATCAACACTAATTGGTAATAAAATTTATAATTTTCTTTTTGAAATATATTTTTATTCGTTATTTACGAAATGAAACAGTTTTCCACATCGTTATGCCTACGTTCTGTACGATATTTTAATATATAAATATGTATATAAAATAAATTTATAAGTATACAACCGACGGCCTAAATACCATTTAGAGTATTTAGAGGTATGCATATTTAGAACGATAGTAGAGTTCATCATCGATTGATTGGTGTATGCAGTATTTCGTTATTTGTGCAGGAATTGAGGTAAAAGATAAATAGCTCATTGTTAGGTCTGGGACTTTTTCTTAGATTTTTATTTTTAAGCTTGAAATGTTTTTTTATGTTTTTTTTTTTAAGTTTTTCATAGAGTTTATTATTTTAAGAATTGTATTATGGTTTTAAAATGTTATTAATTTTAGAAATAGTAACAATAATTTACATTTCAGTATAGGTAATAAAGCGTAAAATGTACGCATATTTGTTTTCAACTATATAATATTATTATATATTTACAAAAAAAAAAAACATTTGCCAAATAATGTGCATATTTTTTTTATTCAGTATATTCAGTTAATATCACATCAAAAACTATAAATATGTTTTTCAAAACAATAAAATGAACTAAATAAAATTC
Source organism: Pentalonia nigronervosa (assembly GCA_014851325.1). Lineage (NCBI taxonomy): Eukaryota > Metazoa > Arthropoda > Insecta > Hemiptera > Aphididae > Pentalonia > Pentalonia nigronervosa. The sequence continues at coordinate 129,326 of JACXSJ010000937.1, read as the reverse complement.
GAAACTTTTTTCGTACTTATTTTTACAACTTGTAACATAATAGTACCTACGTATATAAAACTAAAATATTAACAATGAAATCAATAACAAATGTCCCGTACTTTTAAATTATAAAAAAAAAATATTCATAACAAACTATACAAACTATACATACTAATATAAAATTTCACGTTGAGAAAATAAATTATAAAAAAATGCAATTTTAAAACGAAAAATACGTAGAATGTGATAATATTTTTTTATTAACATTCTAGACACTTTTTTTATACTTCTCATAAATTGGTCTCCGACATTCAATAAATTGAGTAGTTATGAGTCTTATTTTTTTATATGAACAATAATCGTAATACTTTAAATGACCATATTGGAGTTTTTCTAACTTGTTTATCTACTAACATGTTTTGAATACTTGTTCTAAACTCTCTATTAATTTTTGGAAAACTCAATCTATGTTGTTGTCATTTATCATTTAGTCCTTTATGTAAAGATAATATAAATTGTAATCTAAATATTAGTTTTTCGTTGTTTTTATTTTTATTGTTAAACGGTTTTAAAAAGTTACTAAGTTACTAATTTCTACTTGTCGACTTTTTTTAAAAATGAATTAAACTTAAAAGAAACATATCCTATGTAATAGGATGCAATCCATATTTTCCATTCATAATTTTTTATTTATAAGTGACTTACAAGTATTTAAAGCTAACCTTTATTAAAGTACTCGGTCTTCTATACGTTTCTCTCTATACATGATATGTAATAGACAATTATCTATTGAAATGTCGTAAATATTATCATTTTAAAAGCTATATAGGTAGCTATGATAGCAGTTTGACGTCATAAAGGTCGATGAATAACAATTTTAAAATAGTGTAAACATAGTGTACTGATTAGTGATTATTGATTTGATTAATTTTGTTCTTCGTAGGTTCTGGTATTGACAATCCTACAACGGACATCTTTACATCGTTTAACGAAGAAGATATCATGGGAAAGCTTACCAAGGTAATCTTAGATCCAATCACTGGCGAACCGAAATACTTAAAAGAGTTAAATTCGTTGGGTAAAAGGAAACAAAAACCACAAGACCCGTGCGCCAACGATAAGAAACAAACGAAAAGTATGTGAATTTTTCTACTAGGATGTAATTTTTTTTTTATATAGCTTTTATTCTTGACTTACAACTAACCGTAAAATCGATTATATTTAGATTACATGATTGGTGCCTTACAAAAGATTCTGAGCAAAACGACGGAACCAGACACTAAAAACGAAGTCCAAGAGTATGTTATAAAACTATAATCAACTTATCGAAATATCTAAACAAACATTTCAATCCATTAAGAATAATTCGTCTGATTTGACATTTTGTTTTTTCAGATTAATAAAAGGTCTTAAAGTAGACAATACGGCGTTCAAAAAGACATGACATATTATGACATAACAGAGACAACACATATAATATATTGTGTATTTCTTTGAACTTATGAGACTAATAAAAAATAAAATTGCCAACTATATGCTTATAAAATAAAAACCTTATAAAAAATTTAAATTTGTATTGTTTACTATACTGATAACTTTTAAATGTGTTTTATGATCAAATTAAATACAATCCTAGGGAAGAGAATACAATTTTTAACAACTTTTTATTTATATTAATTTATTACAAACAACTTACATCTTAATAAGATACTATTGTACTATTTTATTATTATTGTGTTCAAGTCTAATCTAAAAATTTCATTGTTTTATGAGATTTCTTTATAAAAGTGGTAAATTATGTTTCTTTTTCCAACATTATCGTACTAGGGCCCATTAGATGAGGACCTGCAACCCCTACCCTCCTTCCTTTGCAATTCCACTGAAAAAGGGTGGTTCTCATTTAAAAAAAAATAAATATGTATCATCGTCAGGCCATACTTTAGACGGTATAAAAACACCTCTTAACACTTCCCTAACCTTCTTTGAAATAAAAATTAGAATTTGAATAAGTAATGCTTAGTTGAATGAAATAATAGGTATGGGCATGCCCAACGACTCACTATGTATGTTTAAAATGCTATGACATATTGTATCTCTCTTAAAGGTTAATTGAGTACCCATATTATGGAATACCGCAAGTTCGGTTATTATTACATCTAAGGTAGTTACCTTAGATGTATCTAAATTGCCTATCCAGAACACCGTGTTACATTTGGCTTGTCAATATAATATTATTATCAGATATAAAAGTAATATTATTTTTATTTTGTTATTATTGTATTGAATTCTGTAACGATGTCTCGATTATATTAAATTCACGTCATTGTGCTTGAAGAAAATTGTGTAATTCGATCGTGTTAAATTTATTCATTACTAACTGTCCTGCGCATCGTTGCCTGAGCCAAATATTAAGTTAGATTATTATTATTATTATTATTATTATTATTTTTGATTATTATTATTAAGATTAACCTGAAGTGATTTACATGCATCTAAACTACCTAGGTAGGCAATACATTGCATTAGATCACAGACATTATGTGAGCACTAAATTATTAGATAGGCAATCCACCTGTGGTAGATTAAGGACCCTATGAGGTGCGTAAGTGAGTGAAATAAGAAATAGATGAGTACTTGAAAAACATTGCGACGGTTGTCCGTGCAAAGATTTGTTTTTTTCTATAAACTTATTTGCAAAAATGTATATATAATATAATATATTATAATTAGTAAGATTATTATTCTTACTAATTATAATAGTTATAAAATATGTAACCATTGACAACCTTACAAATAAACAGAGATTATACAAACCAATATCGATCATGGTTACCAATAGCAACCATTTATAAGCAAATATTTCCATCGTACATCTCAAAATCCCCGTGTATGCACCTCCGGGATTGGACTTCTACCTTTTTAAATTAGTCTATTTTCTTTTTAGAGACCTAATCTATCTCTGTCCCAAATGTAATCGTAATCGGTTGTACGGTTTAGGAATGCATAATAAAGGACAAACAGACAGACATTTTTATTTATATAGATAATAACAGTATAATTTCTAAAGATGACTGCTAATTAATACAAGGTAAGTAGGCACCCACTTATTATATAAAACTTCATTCTGTTTAAATTTATTATGCAATTTTATTGAAGTAGTTAAGGTAACCGTTGTTTTACTATTTATTTACAATTTACATATCGTTTGATGTTTGAATGAGAATGTTTATCCATTTGGAATAAAATAAAGGTTTACTTTACTGGTATAATAATTAGAGGTACATAATATTATAAGTTTGTGTTCACGGCGTATATTGTAATTATTATGTTCACATATTTTAATCATGCTGTTCTTAAATAAATATTGAAGGGGTATGTATATTACTTTGATACAAAAGTTTTACGTTAAATATTTTAAACTCTTTAAATAAGTGATTGTTCTAATGGATTTATTTTTGGTTTGTTTTAAATTATTTATTTTAATATTTTTTTTATGGCTATAGCTGATAATGTATCACTCAAAATGTATTATTCAATGAAACAGTCGATTTATTCAATGCTGTCATGCATTGACACCATCCATGTTGTACTATCGATCGTACTAATGTGAAATAAGTTATTCCAATTTCTGAGTACATATATATTCAAAAATTGTCTTGCTGCAAGAAGTGAATTAGTTTTTGTAATCTAAATATAATGATTTTAACTTGAAAATCCCATTTAAGGTATTGATCTATAGTTATTGTTACCTAATCGTAACTACAGCGTAGTCTATAGGCAACTTTAAATCGGGTAATACATATATATTTCATAATATATTACATTATACTTATTATAGTATATTATTACATATTATACGTATTATATTATATTGTAATACATTGTGCATGCAATCGTATTTATTTGATCAAATTTTTGAATACGTCATATCTATGGTTGGGATGTTTATGATTTTGCATGTTTTTAGGCTATCCTATCCGTGTATTCTTAGATAGAAATATTTTTCATGATGCGTCTAAATTCAAACATTTTAATTTTATATATTTGCATTTATTCCAAAATTCAGCAAAACAAGTGCATATTTTATTTTTTTTTTCTGATTTTTGATACAAAATAAAAAGTAATTAATTAAAACTGGATTTAAGATTGTGTATATTATATTTCTGTATTCTATACAGATTATATAAAAATGAACGCTTATTTATTGTCAAATATTCTATATTGATATTCGGAGCATACAGATACACGGTCAAACTTTTTAAACAGACCAACGTTGCTCAATGCAACTCTCCTGATTAAAACATTTATATGTGATTTTAATAATTCGATTTATTAATATTATATATTGTTTTTAAAACGCCTTTGAGTTCTAGTAAATAATTAAAATATAAAAAATGTATAGTGCATACTTTTCAGTTACGTCGCGGATACATAGCTGTTTTTTTTTATTGCACGAGTACATACATATTTATTCTTTTTTTAGTGCATAAACACTAGATAACATTTAACCCTAGACTCATGATTTCGAATGCCATTCGAACATCTGGAGGTAATGGCGTGTATATTTTAGCATATTTCGTATCTGCAGATAAAATTCTCCAGCACTTATAATTAGTGTTTGGAATAATCCGAGTCTTAACATAACTTGAGTATGTTTATTTTCTTATTTCTACGTTATTACAGTGCTGCAGGGTTATTCCATACACCTTTATAAGTGGGTACGATTGTTATTATAATTTCACGTCTACTCGTCGATGTTCCATTATCAGCTACGACACATCGGCAATAATAACAACACAGTAAACAACCGAACAGAAAATTGATAAGTGTTATAATATTAAAGTGTTTGGCTTTACCGACGATACACGTCAAACAGACTTTCTAAGAATGTTACACAGGCACCAGGACATGCAAACATTATAATAACGTTATATTATATTATGACAAAAAAACAATTGAAATTTTTAAACGGAAAATGGTAAACAAAAATAATTAAATTACCACACAACAAAATATATAACGATTAACAAAATGCAATATATCATTAAACGAAAAATAAAGCAAAACGTAATAATTTAAAATCCATTAGCTTAAAAGTTATGATATTGGTTTCGTAAAAATATTTATTCGGCCTCGATTTATTTTTATCTTATCAACCAATCCTAGAATTTATTATATATCGTATCCAGGCCATTCTCCACATTAGATATTGTATTTTTAACGATAAACGCAAAATTTGTATAATATAGCCTATATAGGTGATAAGTTTATATTGTTTAGATTGTATATAACCCGAAAAATGATTTTTTTTTCAAATGCAAGCAGCCTTGATAGGTTTACGACGAGTTATTATATGATATTTTTATTAAATACAAAATAGATCATATTTCCATGGAGTATTAATTGGATGCCTAGGTACAGTGCCGCAACTAGCGGGGGTGCCTCATAATTTTATAAGAGGCCCCCAAGACTTTGACACTAAATTTTATTAATATATTTTAATTAGATGGTGTTCTAAGATTTTTGTGAATAAATCTAGAAATAAAATATTTTAAAATTTGAACGATATGAAATGCTATAGTCGGTACCATGTCAGTAATTAAAAGTGTGAAATTATCAATACCCAACAATATAAAGTGACATTTTATTATAATATGTGAGTGTCTAAATATCTTAAATGATTAAATTGTATTTTTCATTATTATATTTGTTTGTATTATTATTTTTTTTTTATAATGACTAATGATTTTATTTAATAATTTTAATTCTGTGTAATTTCTTAATTTGTATTATTATTATATTTAGGCATATATTATATTATATTTATATTTATATTTTATTTATATTATATTATATACAATTATGAAACGTAAAAAAATAACATAATTTTAAGTCAATAAGCAAATTTATACTTACCATTTTTTTTTTTATATACAATTAGATTTTATAAAGTTTTATAAGAAACAAAAGCCCCAAAATTTGATCTGCACCTAGGCTTCCAAATTCCTAATTGGGGCACTACCTAGGTATCTATCATACATTTACAATCAAAGTAAATTAATTTCAATACTATTAGAGTGTTATAACTACACTTTAATAACACCAATTTTATAGTGTTAAGTTGGAAAAATTTTTTAAAAACACCTATATTTATAGTATTACCTATAGTCATACGCAAACCGGTATGTTACTAGTAGATTATCATAGGTTTTTAAATTTGAAAATTGTTTGAATCACTTACATACGTGTCATATTTAGATTAAATTTATGAAAAAAAGTCAAACATTAAAAGAAAAAAAACTCTGCAGTCTACATAATATGATACAAACTATTAGTTTTTTCACTGTACTGATAAAAAAATGTTAATACAATAATAAAATTGAAAAAAATGTTTGACATAGCTATTATAACATTTTACTGAGATCAATATTCCAACTTTTTAAATTTCAAATATTTTCCTTAAATTTGATTTTAAAACGTAAAAATTTAACTATTTTCAAACCGCAGTAATACCGGATAACTAAAAAAAACTATTTAATTAGAACGTTCGATCTGGAATAAAGTGTATAAAAAATGTTTATATTTTTTCAAATTTATTTTCGCTATACTAATTGTAACGATATAATGGTTACAAAATAGGTGTTTTTCATAAAAATAAAATAAAACTGTCGATTTCAGATCCTCTTATTAAAAATATATTAATTTAATATTCGATATATATACATCAATACTTTTAGATGAGTACTATTGTTCTTCTGATTGTGAAAATAATAAATTGTCCTTAAAAAAGATTTAAATAAAGCTTTTATAAAAAAAATACCATATAATATTATGATGAAAATAATGAGAAATTATAAAAAAATAGTAATTACCTACTTATAAATATTTCAATCTACAGAAAAACATTATTTTTAAAAATTAGAAAATACAGAAAATAAATTAATGTAGCCACCTCATTAAACTTTAAATAATTTCAATCCATAAAATATGTTAAAGTTTTTGTTTTCATAAAAAAAAAAAATCATAATAACTTTTAGTAATTTGCACGAATGTTGTAACTTTAAGTGACGGCATTATTATTTATTTTTTTTGTTTTTTGTCAAAACATGACAATTATTAAAATTCTCCTGAGACCCTAATTCCTAGTGACAATCGCGTTTTATTCATTTTGAGTGGCTCCTGCAGCATTATATAATGATGATCATCTAATAAATAATATTTTTGGAACTCACAGAAAATATAAATAGTAAAATGTGTAGTAATTAGTCAAAATTGATTATAAATTAATAATTTATATTTAATATTATTATATGAGTTATTTTAACTGAAATTAATTATCATTCGTATAACAAATAATTATATAAATTATTAATTTCCATTAAATTTAAATTCACTACTATTGAATATATTTTACACATCAGACCATTTACTCAGATTCTACCTCATATCACACGTTTTAAAGCAATTATTTTTATGTTTTTTTTTCTCTTAGCATTTTTTTTTTTACACTGAGTTAACCGAGTGTTTTTGTTTGGGATTAAGACTTGTTGTTGTACACATAATTTACTACTTACCTACCTACGTAAGTAACGCGTTGAGTGTGTTTGTGACTTGACACACTGTTACATCGTTGAGCTTAATATATACACTATAATACATATAAGTACTTTTAACAGTTGATTAACATTTTTAAAGTCAAATAGACATCATTTCCATCGTTTTGGAACCGCCTATAAAGATCCCTCGTGTTTAACCGTGTTTACCGTAGGTACCTACATAAATACTACGCTGTATAATATGGTTAATAAGGTTTGGTAAAGGTTTAATATGATATTATATTATATAGATACCTTTCTACGTTTTCAAATTAAATGTTTTCAAACGCACACTTTGACTTTATTATTCTCGAAACCCGTATTATAAAACAGAATAACTAGCGACAGCGGTAAGTATTTTATTATAATTAATAAACATTACAAAATTGAAAGGTACCTTTGTATAATTAAAATTAATATTCATTCCTTCTTAAAACAAAAACGTACGGATAAAATATCTACTCGACAAATAATGGCATAATATTTTATTATATTATGTAATAATTATACACTTTCTATGCTATATATTACTAGTATGAAAAAACATTTGAAAATTAAAATTAATGGAAAATAAAATACGTTTGATACAAACTGAACATAACATGAGTTATGAGTTTATTATTTTTATAAGCCACAAAAAATAATTAGTTGTTCCGAATAAAAAATTATCATAAAATATACATAGAGTGAACCCGATATTATGTTTTTCCAGAATATAATCCTTTACTGAAATGTAATAAAATATGATTTAAAACTGAATCTTTAGACTAATATAGCCATATTATTTGATTTATCTAATTATATCCATTGAGTATAAATAATTTAACAATATATCAATCCATATTGTATGCAGTTGCCGTAAAAAATAAACCATAATATTTTCATAATATTTAAAAAGTTTATCTCGTCATATTATTGAGTTAGTCACTAATGGATACGTGTTGCATTCAATAATAAATATTAATCATTGCAAACGAAAAACGATTCTAAACGGAGACTATGTATGAGCCTCTGTTTTTAAGGATATTTGTGATTTATAAGGATTCCTGCCGTAATTTGTTTTTTGCTTTTCACAATTATTTTGAAAATTACTTACTGGAAATCGTTAAGTACTAACCATATCCACTTTTATGCCCGGAAGTTAAAGATTGGAGCTTTATAACTACTCCTACGTTTGACGTCAGACAAAAATAAATTAAATTAAATTAAAAACACATATCGTTGAAATGATTATGCAAATAAAACATCCTCAGAAATATAAGCTGACGATCTCCAATATTTAGAATATTTAGGTAGGTAAAATAATAGGATATAAGATTAGGTAAATTTATATACTATAGCTATAGTGTTGCCTGTGCCAAAGGTTGGTTTATTTCATAAATATATTTGTAAAAATATTTTAATGCTATATTTTTACTAATTTACAACTTCTAATAAACAAAGCAAACAATTTTTTTTCATAAGCCGAAAACTAAACTAATGTGTAACTACTCTCCAGCTAACCCATACGGGGGTTGAAAAAATACTCTGCAAACACCCACAAAATTTAAAGGAATCTGAAATAACTTTTATTGAAAACGGTCCAACATTTTTTTTTTAGTCTCTAGCTAACAATCAGACATTCGTTTATATATATAAATGAATATATAGATAATATAATATAATATATAGATTTATGATGCTTTTGTTCAATGTTAAATTTTTTGATCTAAAAGCAAATATTTTATTAATACAACTAAATCAACATTTTTTTTTAAACAGTTGGCAGTGGCGGATTAAGCAATTTGCCGCCTACAAGCAGGGCATTTGCCGCCCTTTCACTTTGTACTTTTTTTTAAACAAAATACATATAGAAATACATTGTTAGTTTAATAATTCTTTATTATAATAAATTTATTAAAATATTTTTGTTCGGCTTTTTAGGTTAGCGAATGTTTCGATTAGGTCTTGAAAATCAATTGTCGACACTAATTCAGATTCAATTCAAAGGAGAGTTAAACTATTTAATCGATTTTCGCCAATTGTAGATCTTAAATACGTTTTCGTTCTTTTGAGACACGAAAACGATCTTTCTGCTGAACAATTAGTAACCGCCATACAGGAATATATTCTCAAAGCGATGCTTACATTCGTTAATAGTTTTTCTAAATTTTGATTCCTAAAAAATGTAAACAAACTTTGATGTTGTTTTTTTTCTGTTGCATTTTGCATATAAGTTTTGAAATGTATGCATTCTTGAGTAAATGTAGTTTCGTCAATGTCCGTTTCATAAAACTGTTGAAGTTCATTGGCTCCTTGGACAATATCATCGGTATCAATTGACTTGTTGTCTATGTTGATCAAAAATTTGAATTTATCGTAAATATTTTCATACCCAAAATGTCTCATTTCCAGTTGTTTTCTGAGTTGATCCAATACGGCAAAATAAACGGTTTTTAATTTGTCTTTACCACCAAAAACTACTTCATTTGCTCTAGAACTACATTCGTCTAGTTCGTCGCATAAAAAGAGGTCGCGTAAGACGACGTTTTTTGTCCAATTCATATTCTTCTTTTCAAATTTTTTTTTGCTTCATCAATGAATTGTTGGAACATTTCATTAAATCTTATTTCATTCACATAATCAATTAAAGATTTGTATAGATCAACAACATGTTCTAAGTTAGCTGATGTTGATTGTAAAACTGTGCTTGTTTTATTGAATCGTTCCAACAAAGAAGTCCAAAATACGGCCATAAAGTCCTACTCAAATGTGCTCAAGTTGTTTTTTAAACCTGCAGCTTTTCTACGATTTATGTGTTTTTCAGATTTATTATTTTCTATATCATTCAATGTTTCCATAAATTCTTCCCAGCTATTTTTGAAAGAAGAACATGCATTATAACGACTAGACCACCTAGTTCCAGTAACTCTTTTTACTACCTTCTGATTTGGTTTCAATTTCTGTTTCATTAATTACCACCGATAAGAAGATTTTACAAAAAAATCATAGATGGCTTATAAGTAATCAAAAAAAAAAAAAAAAAATGCCACTTCTTTGATAGAATCGACAGCGGATAATCCAACGAGGTTTAGACTATGTCCTCCACATGGTACATAAATCGCTAATGGATTTAGATTTTGTATCCTTGTTTTTAATCCTGAGTAACATCCAGATATGTTTGCGGCAGTATCATAAGATTGACCGCGGCAATCCTGTAAATTTAAACCAAATGTACCTGTAACTGAATTTAGCATGTCTATTGCCTTATGTCCAACATTGGGTATAAATTTTAAAAATCGTTCAACTTCGGCTGGCTTATCTTATTGAATTTCTCGTTTTACATATCTGATTACAAACGACAATTCATCCACGTGACTGATATCGGGTGTTGAATCAACAACAATCGAAAAATACTTACTACGATTTACTTCGTCAATAACCATATTTAATACTTTTTTCGCAATCAAAGAAATAAACTCTTCACAAATTGTAGAAGACAGATAGGATGTTCTACTCCGACCCGGGTTTCCATAAGTAGCTAAATGATTAGACATAAAAGGATCGAATTCTGCAATAAGCTCCAAGCACATTATAAAATTCCCATTCTTATTTGATCCAAATTGCTCATTCTTCGTTATATAAACGAAAAATATTTTAAAATTATTAATTTACTTAAAAATTATAATATCGGTTTAGTAGAAATATATTTTATTTCACGTGATTTATCAATCAGTCTTTGCGATCTTAACCTCTCCAAAAATTTATTATATTTTGTATTCAGGCCATTCCCAGTATTAGATATTAATATTTTTAACGATAAATGATAAACGCAAAAGTTGTATAACGTTCTATTTCTAAATAAGGATAAACGCAAAAATTGTATAGGTAATGTTTGAATTGCAAATAATTTAAAATGTAATCCTTGTTCTTTACATATATTACAAGCATGAGCAAGTTAATTATTTTTTTTTACTTGTTCAATTAAGTTAATCCAGAAAAATGTAAGTTACGTTTGAAGTTAAAAGTTACTTTTATTTTTTTTTCAACTTGTAAAAGTTACAGGTTAACTAGAACATAAAAGTAAATAAAATTAGTTAAAAATCAGTTACTTTGTTTTTTTTACATAAAATTAATAATTTTACCTTTTTTAAAGCAAACAAATGACATAGGTATAGTAATTTAGTAAAGGTCTTACAGTTTTAAATAAATGTATGTATGAAATAAATTGCTGTAAATACTTATATACTTTAATAATTAAATCAATTATAAAACCAAATAGTACAATTAAAATTTTTTTATATATTTGTTTACTTCTGATTCACAACTAAACTACCTAAATTATAATAATCAAAATCATTATTAGATAAAATCTAATTAACTACCTACACATATAATATAAAATATTTTTTAATTCAACTGTAATTCTACGAATGAATAAAAAAATAATAATAAGTAATAATTATTAATTAATAATGAATAATGATTAATGAGATTAAAAAATGTGTATGGGATACTGAGTAGTTATATTTTGCTTTTTCACGATTACCCCTATAACTTTACTTGTCCATCTGTTTATAATATAATATATAGGTATTATATTCTGTGAATATGCAATATTATATCCTTTATTATAAATTATTATTTATTACATATTCTATTTTTAAATAATATTTTATATTTTCAATTTTTATAGTTTGTTTATAAAATTAATTTTTTTCTAAATAGAGTATAGGTATTTTAAATCTATGGTTTTTGCTAAAAATTAACTGAACATGATAATATGATTTAGTATTTATAAGTTACTGCATAACATGGAAAAAAATTAAACTCATTAAATTAGAAGTTCCTTCCAAAAAAAAAATAACTTGTTATGTAACTTAGTTAAAAGTAACTTAACTTATAACTTAATATTAACTTTTTAACTCGTTAATGCCCAGCCTTATATTTAACATAAGAAGGTAATTAATAAAATATTAGGTACCTATTATTTAGATAGGTAAGCATAAATGCATAATATGTTATGTTTATAAATTATAAATTATGTGTAATTAAGGAAGTAAATAAATATATTGGCATATATTATTTGTACATTCATACTATTTTACATTTTTACAACCTAATAACATATAATAGTATATTATATTTTATTAATGAATTTTATTGCAATTTACAAATTTAAATTATAAGTAAAAATTAAAAATATATTGTCTATCACCTTGAAGTATGTTTAAGGTAAAATAGGGTAGTTTGTTAAAAAATATTCAGTAAAATACTAAAATATATAATTGTTTTGTTTGGATTTTTTTAAAAAATACATTTTATATACTTTTAAGAACAAATAAAAATACTTGGCATGTATTAACATTTTTTTTTTAATTTTACTTATTTAATTGTACATGTGAATAAGAAAATTAACTGTGTAATTAGAAATGGCTTATTTGAAATTCTAGTCATATTAATATCATTAGAACCTACTTAATTCTGTATTGAAAAATGAAAATAAATAAAAAATATCTTATATTTTTATTCTGAAATACTTTAATATAAACTAAATAATAAACTGTTGTTAATGAAACCAAGAATAAATGGATGTTTAATAATTTGATTTTAACTATAAATAAAATAATATAATCATTATCAAAAATAATCTGAAATTTGACCAATAATTATCTAGAATTTTTAAAAGTATTTACATAAAAAAATTTGATTTTCAAATACAAATATGTCCAAGACAGCATTTAAAATACTTTTCAAATACTTTATTTAAAAAATATTCTAAATAAGTACTATAAAAGTATTTAAATACATTTACTTAAATAAATTACAAGATCAATTTGATTATGATTATATAATAAATAAATTCCAGTAGGTAAGTTCCATTATTAATATTAATATAAGTATTTTTTTTTAATTTATGATCTATACATACATATACTATGTTCCTTGCTATGCTTAAAAAAATGTAATTGATTTTTAACTGAGTTAAATTACTTGTTTTCTATTTCACTTGTAATTTTTTTAAGTTGGAAATAATAAAGTATAAAACTCTTAAATTTAAACTTATCTTACATATATTTGAATACAACTTAAATATAATCAATTAAAAAAAGAAACTAGTTGGTTTATCTATCTTTTATTACAATATAAAATAACTATAGCTTATTTGTGTTAAACAATATCCACCTGACCATTATAAGATATAATATTATGATATTATAAGATATGACCAGCTATTATAAGTACATAATACTATATAAATGGAACTAACATTTTTTTTTTTTTATAAATTATTTTAGATTAGTTTTGTTTTTTTATCATTATGCAATCTAAGAGTAAAACTCTAATTTATTTTATTTCAAATAAGTTTTTATTTAATTAATTAAAAGTGTAAATTATAATAATGTAGACGTACTTATGTCTTGTAGTTAAATTAAAGTAAAAACAACTAATCTCATAAATTTAATATTGTTTGATCACTAATCAGTTTCATAAAATATATATATGTGTGTGTGTGTGTGTGTGTGTGTTGGCATTATATTATGAAATCTTAATATATTAACCTAAGACAGTGAATAGTTTAATGTTTTTTAAATATAAAATGAAAATAAAATTAATTTTTATAGTCATAGATTAAAAAACATATTAATATAATATAATATTTCATTATTCTGTCTGGATTTAGTAAAAAAACAAACAAGTACATTGATTCAATTTATATACACTTATAATTTCAATATTTATTTAATTTTTTAATTACAATCTATTGAAAAACATTATTTAATAGTTTTTGATTTTGTTGGATGTGCATCATTAATAATCACCATGTGTAAAACAAACAGAAATTAATAATTTATTGAATAGAACATTTCATTTTAAAATGTTAATTTAACACATTTACAATCGCATGTTAACTATATTTGTCATAGGGAGATATTTTAAAAATAAATGTTATTTAATTTATATTTTATTTTCTAGTTTTCTAGAAGGATATGCGATTTGGCATGCTGTATGTTAAATTAAATAAATATGTCCATACATCTGCTATGAAAAGTTAATATTTTCTTCTTTTAATTACAAGTAAAATATAAATTAGGAATCACTCGGTAACCAATTAATAAAGCTACATGGTAAATAATTTTTTTGTTTTTAAATTTATTGGATTACTATTATCATTAATTCTACATATACTTCGGCCCACAAAACAATGACTGTACTCTGCACATCTGACTGACGGTAACAAATCAAATTTTCTCCCACCATAGTTCCATTCTCACTACTTTCACTATAGACAATGTGCAGCAACGAACGAGTTTATATGGTTGGTTTATAGTCAGACTTTCGTGAGCCGGAATATAGAGGTATAATTTAGTATTAACCATACAATTATAATTTATAATAAGTAGCATGGACTAAGATAATATGGACTGGTAACAACATAGTAGGCGGGTAAGGGATGTGTATTTCAATTTTTTCACGGCAATATAGTAAGGTGAAAGAAGTAATATTTTGATACGCGAACCTGGTTGTCTATAATCTTAGCTTGTGCCATAAAATTATTTTAGTTTGTGATACTATATAAATTTTAGAATGATTATAGACAAACTAAATAGCAATCTAATAGCATAAATTTCCACACCATAATATTTACCGTAACATATTTGCCATACTGTTTAGCTACTATTTCCAGTCCATATTACCTTAGTTCATGATTGTAGAAGTTAATCAGTAATTTGGAATGGACATAGAAAAAAAAATGTATTAAAATATATCAACCAATATCATTATATTCTTAAGTACATCAAATAAACATCCATATTAATATATAAAATTTAATTCTGACATTATGTCAGAACAGCTAATTTCCATCACTTTAAATATTATAAAATCCCATAGTATACATCAAATTTAAATATTTAATTGTTTTTAGTCATAATAAAAACAGTGCTTTAGTTTACAAACTGGTGATCAATAAGAACAATATTAAATTCATAAATGTAATAATATTATAAAGGTACATTTTAAAAATTAAATTTACTGTAATAGTAAATGGCAGCGGAAAGTATTCCACAAACAAACAAAAAAAAATACTTAAAAATAACTGTCAAAACTTAAAAATGGAATTTGTTACACACTATCAATATATTAAAGATACACATAAATATAACAAAAAAAAAAAATAGGAATTTGGATGTTATAATTGTATTTTTTTTTAAGTATAAAATAGTTACAGCAGCTTGAGCCAAAAATGTGATTTGAGATATCAAATATATGACAAATTAAAAATATTTGAATGAGAAAATATAATTAATTAAGATATTACAAATTTTTGATAGATAAGTCTTTTTAAAAATAAAGATCTCTACAAAACCATATAGGTAAGTTTATTTTTATACCATTATGATTGGGAATGAATTTTTCGGTTTATTAGTTAAGTTTTCAATTAGCGTTTCTTATTACATGAATTATTATTTTAATTATTTAAAATAGTTTTTATTAAATTATATATTTATATACTAAATTCCAATGTGAAATTAATCTTCAATTTATCTCTATAATATTTTAAGTATAAATAAAACTAAAACTGTGGCGCAGAGTTAATATAGCCATTTTTTAAAGTTTTGTTTTAAATTCCTTTTTAACATTAAATAAAGCAATAACATCCAAACTCTTAACAACAATATTTCCTTATTTCTTATGAGTTATAACTTAAATACAAACTGAGTGGTTATTATAAATCTAAATATAACATACAAATTTGTAAATATGAACAATAGGTCATTAATAGGCCTTCAAATAACATTTATAAATGAGAGAAAATTTTTAATTTAAACTTTGAACTATTATAATAGAAATCATTCTTTATTATAGTTTTTTTTTAATGTTAATATTTTAATTAAATAACGGGTATGTTTAAGTGCATTCTTGTAGTCCGCAACAGATCTTATAAATGGTATATTTTTATTAAATAAAACTTATTGAAAGTTTAAACAAATTAATAATTTTTAAAACAATAACATGAGTTGCCTATTAAATAATCTTAGGGAGACATTTTTAAGTGCACATCAATTAATGTTTAATAAACAATTTAAGTATTTCTATCATCAATATTATAGGCAATGTAGAATCTTTGAGCATTTTGATTAATGCCATGAAGTTTTTTGAAAATGTTCTGTGTTGACTGGATATTTGTATAGAAATCTTTGACTATGTTTAATGTATATGTCAGATCACAGGCAACGAGAACTATTCAATAATAATGTGTAAAATATTTATACATTTTAATCATGACCTTAGTTTTATAATAAATTTAATTAAATTATTGAGTAATAACAACAATTTGTGGAATAAAGTTCAATTTAAATCAAATTTTCTAATTTAGTCTGTTACTTTTTTCTTTGACCATAACAAATATATCAACTACACACATATAATTAACATATAATCTGCATACACACATTACATTAATCTGAATAGCATGAATACAGTATTCAACTTTAGTAATAGAATAATATATAATAATATATTATTCTATAAAAGAAAATTATACAAAGTAAAATTAATAGCTTAGTGAACCATAGGTTTAATTTCTTTTAAAAGCAATTACAGATATGAAAACATTATATTATAATTAAGTAATATGAAATGTGCCGCTTAATCTCTTCACAATGTTAGAGTTTCCATCAACCACAAAATTTGATCCTTTTCATCCTATAACATAATTAAAATATATCATAACAGTAAAAAAGTATTAAGTGTTGAAGTTAAAACTAATTAATTTAAATTATCTTAAAAAAATAATAATATGAAAATAATTTTTATAGTCATAAGTCAACATATTTAATAAAAACAAAATTAATATTTATGTTTAGATTAGTGAACCTTTAACTTAAGTATTATATTTAACGTTAGCCCAAATATTTATTGAATTTATCATTAAATTATGATATGCATATTGTATATAAATTTTTTTTTTTTATAAGTTCATTTAATTATTTTTTGTAAAGTATTGAAAAATTATTATTTTATGGATTTAACTCGTCATTTAAAATATATATGTGTGTGTGTGTGTGTGTGTGTGTGTGTTATTAAAATTTTAAAAAAGAATGTTAATTTAATTAGAATTTGCTTAAAGAAATAATATATTTTTTATCTAAATACTTAATAACATGTATTTATGTTTATTAAATAATTTATATTCCCAGTAATTAATAATTATTAATTTCTATTTAAATAGCTTTATTTAATTTAATATAGTGTTAAAGTTAACAAATAAGTCATTTAGTATATTATAATTTTATGAACAAGAAATGCATACAATTTTTACCTCTGTGTTTTAGAGAAAAATATATACTAATTACCATTACTGTTAAAAATACCATTTTATTATAAAACAATTTTTAAAAAATGTATAGTAGATCATGTTATTAATTTAAAAAAAAAATCAATTTATTATTAGATACATTAGTTAATAATTTAGGCATTTTTTTCGATACTAAATTAAAATGTAATATTATACTAATTAAATTAAAAATAAAGTACCCTTAAAACTAGGTTTTCTTAATGCTATTTGTCAGAATTTAACAATCTATTTTCATTAAAATATCTAAATTTATCTTTAGTCTGATCTCAATTAGAATATACCACTAATATCTAGTATCCCAGTTCAATAATGCAAAATCTATCCAACACTGTTTCTTACAATTATTTTGATTTAAATGTAGAGTACAAAAATAATGTCATACTATATTTCGGACCACAAAAGAATGACCTCGTACTTTGACCAAAACCTTCAGAGTTTGAGCAGCCTCACCACAAAATACACCACTAGCTCTATAACTCGCCGTTTACTATCGGCTCACCTGTCATGATTCGTAACCGTCGCCTTTGCTCTACGAGACACAAATATACATGCACTTATATATTGTTTATTGTGTTTTTATACCACTAATTGTTTTAAAATTTATTTGCAATTTTTTTTTCATTTGATTTTATTATTTAAAAATGAGTGCCAATAACAAATCTACAAATTTATCACTTGCAAAAAGGAATCAAAAAAGAAAGGTAAGAATCCATTTTTGGTATATGTATATACATTAGGTATACATATTATATATTTTAAGTTATTTTTTAAATTTTTACTTTAGTGTCAGTCAGAATCAATTTAATTTTTTTAAATAAGTTAGTTGATTTTCCAAATATAAATATATATATATATTTTGATAAAAATTAAAAATGTTCATTTTTTTTGAATTATATTAGTTATGTTTTAAATATCAATATTCGATTAATATTTTTTCGTTACTATTCAGATATAAATTATTTATTTACCTATATATTTTTTTCTTTTTAGTTTATTGAAGTCCAGCAAAAGGACACGATCATCAATCTTTATAAACATAAACTTCAAAATCAACCCAATATTAAGTACAAAAATTTAATTCAAGCATTTTCAACTGAAACTGGTATATGATTACATTCAGTTAAAAATACTATTGCTGAATATAAATGATCTGGAGAAGTAAAGTCGCCAAATAAAAGGAAAGTTTGTACAAACATTTATCAAAAAATTGAAGATTTTGACAAAAATGCAATATGCCAAAAAATACGCCAAAATTGATTCAGACATAAATTACCAACTCTAAATAAAATCGTTCAGACTATTAAAGAAGATACAGATCTCCGACACTATCATATATATCTTTGCAACGAATTTTAAAAGAATTAAATTTTAAATACATGAGATATGCGCAGAATATTTGAGTGGGTTGAATAGTGTCACGAGATGCTCAATGCAGTCAGTTGCATGTGTGAAACGACTGCGTGTTCTTTCGTGAGCTGGAATATAAAATGTCAAGTTTTTTTATTACTCGAGTACCTAAAATGCCGTAAAAATATCTTTTAAACGATTGGTTTAAACGATTTAAAGAGGGTAGAACAACTATTGAAAGTGATGAACATGAAGGACGCCCATCAACAAGCCGTAATGAGGAAATGATCCAAAAAATATGAATAGCAATACGAGGTAACTGTCGTTTGATAATCATGGAACTTAATAATGAGTTCCAAATCTCATTTGGATCAGTTCAAACCATATTGACAACTGATTTAGACATGAGAAGAGTTGCAGCCAAATTTGTTACAAAACTGCTCTCAGATGAGCAAAGAGAAAACCGAAAACAGATCGCCACTGATTTTCTAGTGTTCCGAATCTGATGATTTTTATTTTTAAATCAATTATAACTGATGACGAGTCTTGGGTATATGGCTACGATCCAGAAACAAAGGTACAATATTCGCAGTGGAAGACCTTGATTCACCACAGCCCAAAAAAGCTCGTCAAGTTCGGAGTCAAGTGAAGGTTATGTTAACTGTTTTTTTTGATTACCAAGGTGTTGTTCATCATGAGTATGCACCAAAACGACAGACAATGACAAAGGAGTACTACATTGATGTTCTTCGCTGTTTATGAGACGCTGTATGAAGAAAAAGACCAGAATTTAAAGAGCCTAGTAGTTGAAAATTGCACTAGCCCATTCAGCCCATGTTATGCAGCAATTTTTGGTCAAATATGATATCCTAGTCGTTTCTCAACCCCTCTATTCACCAGACCTAGTTCAATGTGTTTTTTTTTTTTTTATTCCCAAAGATAAAAATGGCACTTAAGGGTAAACGTTTTCAAGATGTAGATGAAATAAAACAAAATGTAACGGAGCAGTTACGAGGAGTTTCTAAAAATGACTTCCAAAGGTGTTTTCAAAAATGGTAGGAATGTTGGAGAACATGTATAGGTTAGACTCAGAAGGAGCATATTTTGAAGGAGAAGGAATGTAAATAACTTTATCTAATAAATACATATATTTTTTTTTAACCGTCTCGATACTTTTTAATGAGATCTCGTATACATTTAGTGACACTACTAAAACAAACATTCTAATTCTACAAAATTTGGATAAAAACCAATATATATAGTATGTGTAACCTATAAGGACCTATTATTTAGATTTCTACATAGAATAATTGTTTATCTTCTTCAACCATTTCACCTAAATATTGATAAATAATTCAAAAAATCAAGTATTACTTATTATTAATTATAAGCCAAAAAACTGTTAACATGCCTGATATTTTGAGTCATTTGAGTATGAATCTCGTAATGATGTCAATGCTAACTTGAAATCCTCCAATGAACCACATATTTCTTTGACTCTGACTGGCGACATGCGCATTAGTTGATTCAATGTCGACAAAAACAACTCATGATGCAATGATTCAAAATTTTTTTCCATTCCCATGATAATCGAACTTATAATTTCAACGACACCATTATCAACATACATTTCTATAAATAATATTCAAATAAAAGTTAAATACTTATCTATATCAACATGATAACAATCATAACTTACCCGCTACATCGTTACCCATATGACAAGTTGAGCAAATGATGAATACTGCTTTAATCTTCAATTTATCAATGGGTGTTTTCAATGAATTGATGATCAAATCTTTACCACCAAGATCGATGAATTGCCAAAACACAGTTCTGTTATGACGAACCAGACCTAATAATTTTGAGCATTATAAAATTAAAATTTGTCAAAATATTATGAGTAAATTTATTAAAACATATTTTTACTCACTGGAAATCGCACCTAGTGCCTTGATGCGCACTTCATCATTAAGATCGTTTTCCACCAAAGACATCAAAGCTTTCGGGTAACTGGGATTTTCCATGAATTTTTCCTGACAGTATGGATTATGTTGAACCAATGTACTAATCAATTCGCATGTCTTGATGCGCACAGATGGGTGCTCAGAACGGATGCAAGGCAAAATGATATGGAAACCACCAAGCTTTTCAAAATCTGAAAAATTCTTTGCTTGATTCATATATTCATAAACAAAAATGAGTAAAAAATTAAAATAAAACGTTTGTAACCATTAGCATAATCAATATTATCAACATATTCTGCAATAACATCAAACGCAAATTCATGTTCATCCACTTGTTTGTTGTTGTCAAATAAAATGTTAATGGAATTGTTCATTTCCTCGTGAACGTTGACTGACATGGTTGACAAAACATTTGACAGAAATTTCTTTCTCTGAGAATATAATAAATAAAACAGTAAATTATTAACTGCAATTTCATAAACTATATTAAAAAACATTTATATATATCTAGGCAAGATAAAAACCCCGTGGAAAACAGTTTTATAATACCGGAAATGATATGTACAATTTGAACATGATTGATGTAAAATTGTGAATAATGTATTCAAATTAAAAACTATTATAAAACAAAGTTCACTACAAAATTTAAAATTAACAATTTTCAAAATATTCAACCAGACAACCAATGATCACCATTACAATTAAAAAAAAAAAAAAACTGTACAAAACATGTAATATATTGAAAACATATATCATAATCCCACCATATATTTTGTATGCCCATATCAGAAACGATGACGATGAAAAATGAAGCGCCGCCTCCAGTGACATTACCAGTGAGAAATGCTGATCGATACTCATCATCGTCAAGAGATGTGTACCAAAATATATTATAAGAAAGTAGGTAGATAGGTACTCATTTTCTCGGTAAAAGTAAGCGCTTCCATACACCAATGTTTTTTTTATTAAACTTAATTACTACTAATTCAAAAGTTCTTGAGGGTTTTAATAAGTCCTGAGATTATTAAAACCCTTCTGTAGTTTGGACGAATACTTAAAAATTCTTTATCAACATACCTACACTAAGATGTCAACAATACCTATGGTTGGGTGGAAATTTATAACGAAATCGGTCCCCCCCCCCAAAAAAAAAAAAAAGTATGGGAAGGAAGCAGACCAACCGACCCACATGGGGTCTATCTCGGCAACCGTTACGATCGGTAACTGGCAGCAAGTACGATGGCGAGTGGGTGCAGGCGGTCCGGTGGTACTCACTTCCTCCGTAAAAGAGAGCGCGTCAACATCTTGATTAACGTTTATGCCGTCGGCCAAGTCGGTGGCGTACTTGAACATGTCCTTGTAGTTGCGCACTCTGGTCGGGTCGCAGATGCCGGACGCGACGGCCGCGGCGGCGTCCTCCTCGGCTGCGCGGTCGATGGCGATTGCGCGGTCCATGTCGGTGAAGCCGGAGCCGCGTCCCGAGTGGACGATGGTGCCGCGATCAACATCGATGATGGCCGGGCGGTCGGCGTTGCGGTGCTGACGGCGGTGATGATTGTTGCGGCGGCGGCGGCGGTGGTGGTCTTCGATCGCGTCCAGGTCGATTATGTCGTCCTCGTTGATTATGCGCCGGTGAGGCGGCGGCGGCATGATGATCGCGGGAGCCGAATCGTCGTCGCTGGACGACGACGACCCGCCGATTTGGTCTTCCATGTGGCGGCGAAACATGATTGCGGCTGTGACCGACTGGTGGCTAGCGAACGGCGTGCGGCGACGTGCGTGAGCGATTGTCGAGCGGCGAGTGACGAGTGACGAGCGGTGACGA
Source organism: Pentalonia nigronervosa (assembly GCA_014851325.1). NCBI lineage: Eukaryota > Metazoa > Arthropoda > Insecta > Hemiptera > Aphididae > Pentalonia > Pentalonia nigronervosa. The sequence goes on along the minus strand of JACXSJ010000937.1, from coordinate 106,268 downwards.
CTGACGACGGCTCACGGTAGGTCGCGGTGGGCTGTGGTGCGGCCGCGCCGAAATCTATCGCTATTCGCAGACGCGGAGTATCGGACGGAAAATCGATACCGAACGAGAGGCGGCGGCGGCGGCTGAATCTGTGAGAGTTGCGGTAGAGGAGAGGGGGGCTCTGGAGCCCGGATAGCACGCGGTCGCGAAATGCGGGCGCGCAGATCGTTGGATTCGGACGACGGCACCGCGGCTGTCGGCTGTCGTCGAAAACAAAATAATAATAATAATATCGCGGAACTCGTGTTATCGCGTGGCGCCGCCGCCGATGCCGCCGCGATCAACAGGCCGGGCCTCGCACCGCGCTCTCTCCCGTTATCAACAATTTGCCAAACGAGTGTTGCGTAATAAATCATTATTTTTCTCGTCGAATTTATTATCGTCTTCTCCAACCATGATATTAGCGACTTGGCCATTAATTTTCTAAACGTTTTAACGTTATTGCATTGTCGTCGTCGTCGTTGTTGTTGTTGTTGTTGTTAACGCCTTATCGCAGTAGCTGCGGCGGTTGTCGTTTTATTCGTTTTCGTGGAGGTGGATATTCTATATTATATAATATTATTGTGTTATCCACTTCGCGTCAACGGCCCCCCGGTTTTGGTTTTCCGCCACCCGCGAGTCGCGGCTGCGTACATAAATAATAATACAAATATTGATCGATGCATTTCATTACTATTATTAACCCTTGGCCCGGTCGACGGTACTTTACCCGCCCGTCGCGGTATTGCTGTTCGTCGCTATCCAGTCGGGAGCGGATCAAATTACGTCGCGATGTCCTACAAAATATATAAATTACACGATACGATAGTAGCAAAAACGAAATCCAATTTCGCGCGCACAAATCATTATTGTGCTACAATTCGTTGTGTTCTATGGATTTTATTTATTATAATAATATTATCTATAGATTTTTCTATAAAATATATTCTACTATTAGGAGGTATATTCCTTTGTTTGCGGACGAAAGTCAGATTTTCAAATATTGTGTACATAATTCCCACCTCTATGATATAAAAATAAAACTCAAATTGTCGTGCAAGTTTATTGTTAATAATAATTACGTTTATTTATTAATTGTAGGTATTGTGTGTAGCCTTTTCTTAAAAAACATTTTACTACTTACCTATTATTTTATTTGCGGACGAGTCTAAGATTTTAGTGTTAATGATTTGGATGTTTTTGAGCTTTTGCAAAAATGATATTTTTAATAGGCGTTTTCCAAACGGAATGTCTAAATAAATGTCAATGTATTACTTTTGCAATAAAACGTAGGTAATATTGTTTTATTTAAATAAAATATTTATCAAACCATGTCCTATTTCGCTTCACTCAAATCAAAGATCTATAGGTGTTAAATATTAATCATACGAATCGTTGTATCAAGCCACTCTTGTACATTGGACTAATGTTCGTTTTTAATATTAAATAAACAACTATGCGAATAGAAATGTAATACGAATAGAAATATGAGAATGATCTATTTGACGTAAAGACGCCCATTATTTGAGAAAATAATAACGTTTTTGAAAATATTTCTTTTAAATAATCTTAAGTTGTTACAAAACAACGCTTTTGTAAAATATTACCAATTGTGGCAATAATTATGACTAAGAAAAAAACTTTATTATTAGTGCTAGAAGCTCGGAAGTTGTCGCAATTGCATATTTTTATTGGGTTATCAATTTATTGCTAATTAATCTTGAAATTATTTTCACGACACTACGAAAAACACATCAAAAGTTTATGGTGCATATTTTTGTATATTTAGTGATTTGTAATTTTAAGGACACATTTCTTAATTTTATCATTTTTTAGAGCATATTTAATGAATCACGATTAATGACAAATTGATTAAACAAATATAAAAATTTTCCAAAAAAACAAAAATGTTTATTTTAAAAGTTTTCATTAGGCATTATTGTATCATGATCCTCAAATCCCAAGTTGGCATAACATTTCCAGTTTTTATTAATAAATATTTCCCACGTCACTATTTATAAATCTATAAATACTTTGAAAATAATTTAATGGTTATCGTTGATTGCATTAATACACCTCTAATCGTAAATAAAATCGTTAGACGTCAGTTTCGACTAAAAGTACGCGATTTGCGATTTTACGATTTTATCAAAACTATAAAATAACTAAGACATGGCCACAACCTAAGAGCGTTGACAACTATAAGCATATAGTTTAATAAAATATTTGTAATTATAAAGACGTTGTGTTAAAAAAAAAATTAGTGCATACTTTTAAAGCATATTTGTACCATTTTTAAACGCATGCATATTTAGTACTTTTTAAGCGCATCAAGTTCCGAGCCCTATAACGGTAATAATAATTTATTACTGTATAATATATTTGTATGTGCACGTGGGGAATAGTGTTTTCCCGTACGATCATTATCGAAGGCTGACGGGACATTATTATTATTAATATTATCGTTATCTGAAATAACAATTGCATACGCGGTACGCAAAAACGAAGGGCGGTTTATACGTAACAGTTAGTTGTCAACTGTCGCCACGCGGATAAATAGTATATACATTTTTATGTACTCGACATCGAAGCGTTGAGTTTTTTTTTTCGTTATGCACCATACACAGACCGTGTGAAGCCGGTCGCTCGGGTCTCATATTTCCATTATACACAGATATTTCTTATATAATGTATATACATGCTGGAAATATTGCTACACATTGTATTTTACTATTTTTTTTTTTGTCGTTATTATTGTTTTTATTACTCTTTTGAATGACAGCATGGTAGGTACGTTTTTAATTCCATACTCTGAAGCAGAACGTTATTCGTAGTATTTCGAACGGACCACAAGAATTAAAATTCGGCGAATTGGTTTATCATATAGTTATAAGTAGGTATTTAAAGATTCAACGGGTGAAGCAGTGGACCGTTTAATTAGCGGTATGTTAACAAACCGATATCGAGTCATTTACGTCCACCGAAATCTATAGGTCCCGTCTGAGACATCTAGATCCATTTGCTATTATGGCGGCATTTTTAAATTCACGAAATCTAACTCGACCTTTACTCAACTTACAACTTAACTAACAAAAAATGTATATTATATACTATACATGTGACAAAAAGTTCATTTTAACTGGCGTTGTATAATAGTATTTCTCTGTAGTTTCTATGTCATGTACATAGGTATTATCCTTCTTTTTTTTATATAAACATCTCGACTCCGAAATTATGAAATCGAAAATACTACTTGGCACATGTTTGTACATACATCATATGGGTATTTAATTATTTTTGAGTTTTGGTATTTTAATCACAACAGTTTTCACATTATATTGAATTACATGTGTTTCTACGTATGTAACAGATCAATAAATGTAAGTTCATTTTGCAATAAGGTGTAGGAAAGTTGTAAATTAATTTAAATGTATTTTGGTATTATAAAATTAAAATTTTTCTTAATTTCTTTAAAATTACCCAATAGCTTAGGCAACCTCACCTAAAGACTTTTTGAAAATCGAGTGTTTACGTTATGCCCATTCTCTTATGAATATAATATAATTAATAAATCTTAATACGTAATAAAAATTATAATTCCGAAAAAAAGCGTACTAGTGTACCTACAGCATAATAACATCAATTAGAACCTCGCTTTCATAGAAAAAAAAAGTTTACTATGAAATCGCACAATAGTATAACAATAGTTAATAATTTATTACTAATAACTAATAACAATTTACTAATAAATAATAATTAAAAACCCTAGTAATAACCCTCTATTACCTAGATTTTATATTAGTTCAGCTTCAGATAGCTCAAAATATGGCACATGTGATGTGTCTAACTAGGTACCTCTTTGTAACATCTATTTTAAATTATGATAATATAATAACTGCATAATTTTTCATAAGAAAGTTTTGTATTATGTAGGTAAATTTACTAAAGAATGCATAAAAAATACTGTTGATTGTCGGCCATTAAGTATCTAATAAATTTTAATTTAATATTTTAGTATGAAAAATATGAAAACGCCGTAAGGCTTTTCAATTTTAAGAGTAGCCCAACAGTTCTTAATCACAATTAAAAGTTTAAATACGAACTTACCAAGGAATTCTAAGTAGGTATATTTAAAATTTAATTGTAAATGATATATCTAGTAAAATAAAAAAAATTATATTAATTTTATATATACTTCAATACTAGTAATTATTAATATTTGATGAAAATTTCAAGTATCTACGGTTTTTTTTACCAAAATCAAAATCGATTTTGTTAAAAACTGGTTCAACATAAAAATCTCCGTTTTTTCCTTAATTTTTATTTCCTCCGACGTTTTTGGAAACTGCTGGGAATTTTTACTTTTGACCCCTACTTCATTGGTTCCTTATAGATTCACTTTCCTACCAGAAAGTTGAAAATGAACAAAATTGAAGCATGTTTACTGTTCCAAAAAGTACAACAGATAAAAAAAACTACATTTTACTCCGCTCAAAATCTAAAATAAACGATTAAAAACACTTGATTTTTATAAATATTAGATCTTTTTAATTTTAATTACATTTCAGCTCTTATTTTTTGTTAACATTTAGATTTTGATTAAGTTTATTTGCTGTTTTCCAAAAACTTTTTATTACTAACAATATTTTGTAATTTTGATCTACATAAAAACATTTTCAAAAGTTGCTTTGGAGTTACACTAGTATCTGTTTAATTTTTTTAAAAATTATTATGTTCAAGTTTAAATCATTGTAGAAATTAAGATTAAAATAAATTATATTAAAAATTATAAAAATGAAAAAAAAATTAAATAAATATTTATTTAAATTAAATTATTATATTTAATTATATTAAATTTAATTAATTTTTTTTTTAGTTTAACAATAAGACAATTAATTCTAATTTATAAATTAATAACATACAAATACACAATTTTAACTAGTGAACAAAAATTTAAAAGATTTAAGTTATTTATTAATGTATACATTATACAGTTTGTGTATGTGTGCGTTATAAATATTATTGTTAGTATGACATTACTAGTAGCTTACCAGTTACTTAACCTTTTGTTAACAACCAAATTATTAGTCAAAAGATAGGCATCAATCACCATTAGATTTCCAATATAACCATATGTACAAGTATAATATGGTTTTTAAAAAATATTAATTTAAATACATTTTTCTTAAATTGTTGTTTATTAAATTAAAAAAAAGTAAAATTAATAAATGTATAATCAATTGTGCAAGTTTACAATGACTAAAAATGAAGTACTTATTTATCTTAGCCTACAATATAGGCTATACAAGTTACTTATATAATAAGTTGTAACTAGATACAAGTTACATTAAAAATATATCTAAACACTAGATACAAATTACGTATCTCAGTTGTATAAAAAATATCTAAAGATAAAAAAAATAATTCATATTAAATTAATATTTAAAATAAAAATGTATTTAAAAATACAAATTATAGAATACATTATATAAAAATGTACATATTTTTAAATAAATTATTAAATATTTATATTTATATAATTTAGTTAGTAATATGAAAAAAAAATGGCATAATTAAACTAGTTTATAACACTATTGGTTATTATATAATATTATGTTTTTAGTTAGATTATCCTTTTAAAAATCCAAGTTTTTTGAAATTAATATCTGATAAACATGACCATAATAAAAACCAACAAATAAAAACAACTGTTCAAAAGGTGCAGAATAACATATATTAGTACCACTTATACATTTATACTATATAAATAACTTTTTAACTCTTTATTTCATTTTCACCAAATCTTATACTTTCAACTGCAGAAGGCCATGTACGTTCATTTAAAATAAAATATTCCTCTTTATTTGTTTCAAGTAAACGTGATCGAAGGTTATTACATAGACTTTTCAAAAATTAATTATAGTTTAAATAGCTTACTTTTTATTACTTCATAAAACTATGTTTTTGAATACCATAATATTTTGTGCACTTAAAGCTTTTAACATGAAATCTCCGTGTTTTGTTTAAAAAAAATTAATCACTCTGATCGTTCTTTTGATCGATTCATCAGCACGCAACAATGTAATTGTATGAGTTTGTAATTCACTAAATAAATATAAATTATTTATCAAATTAGTTTATAGAATAAAAGCATTCCCAATATATTCGCGTATATCAGCGTATCATGTGTTATTCTACAAGTATACGCACTTACAGAAAAACAGAGAAGTGAGTATACGTCCCACTACACCAATGTGCCAAACCAAAAATTAAATGAAGGTTTTGATGTATTAAAAATAATGTATCGTGCCGAAATTCAAAACTTTGTTGTTTTGTCAGAGAATGAAAACATTGTTAAATTCTTAGAATATTACAAAAGGACATGGTTAACAGGTAATTTGAAAATATAAACAAATATTATTTATGATAAAGTGAAATAGTTTTTTTTTTTTTTTTTTACAACGGACAGCTAGTTCAATTTAAATGTGGATAGAAGATATGATATAGATACTATAGAGATAGAAAATAAAAACTTAATAACATATTTTCTATACAAAATTGATATAAGATAAACATTTAATTTAATTTAATAAAAATAAGAATATAATATCATTATACTTTTATAATTTACTTATTTTATAATAACTTATTGTATTACACATTTATTTTATTTCCAACAGATAGTAAAATATTGACAGATGAAAATTCCATAAAGTTTTGAAAATAATGAGGAATATAAAATAAGTCTTTATTTCTGATACTATGATTAAAAAGGAAATATTAGTTCAGCGCCCTAATGTTCAGAATGAAGATAAAAATTATAATTATTATGGTTGTTTTCTATTACTGTTTATCAATTGAAATGTAAATTTCTCTAACAATTTATGATCATTTTTAATAATTTAGAATTGTGAGAACAGGATGTAGTAGACGATGCTGAACATACAGAAAACATTGGTAATTATGGCTTTTTTTTATTACTTTTTTGGAAAAAATAGAATTGTTGTACTTATTTTCTATTACTTTTTTTAATATTAATACCTATACTAAATTGTTTATAATTTTCAATATTTTTGAGTTACGAGTACATGATTTAGAGAATGATGTGAAGATATGTAGAAGATAAAACATTGGTAGTCATCGCTTTATTTTTATTACCTTTTTTGCATAAGATAAGTATGTAATTTATTTTAGAACTCAGAGATCCACTGGTTATTGAATATGAGTCACCACCACCATCTTTCCAGAAAATGTTGCGATATTATAATTATTCATTGTTAGAACTATTACTAATTTATGAAGAACCAGTTCAAATAATGCCAGATGATGATTTTCATCAAATAAAAGGTTAATATACATTAGGTCAGGTATACTGAATAGTAATTGAAACTAACTAGTTTTTGAAATGTTTAGTTGGTAATGGGTATTTTACAATTCTTATATATTTAATTTACTATAAGGACAACCAAGGAAATGTTTTTAAAGAGACATGCATTGACATACACAATATACACATGGCTTATAAGCTTTTTTACTTTTTATTTTGACTATTTATACAAAAAAGTATAAACAAATAAATAATATAGGTATGTATTACTATAATAATTTAAACTTACAAATTATTTTTCAGTTGAAAACATGAGAGAAATTGTTGTATGTGTACCGGATCTAATGTGGTTTTAAGATCATGTAACTATATTTGTTTATGTGGTGAATGCTTTGAAGTATTAGACAGACTGGTATGTCCACTTTACAGAACAGCAACCACTGTAATAATTGTTATTTTAGATTAATATGAGATAAATAAACATTAAATTATAAAATATTGGTGTTTCATTATCATTCTATTTTTAGTATTCACCTAAGGTATCAAAGTAATATTTTTCCATAATTTATTACGAGTAATGATTTCTGTTGCTTACCTACTTAATACATATGCATAATACACAATACATAATACATATCATACAAATGCTTAATACAATGGTGTATGCTACCGGAAATCAGAGATGAGCGGAGGGGAGGGGTGTCCGGACAAGTGGGAAAGCAAGATATTAATTCATGTACATACTATGTGTATATTGGTGTAAGCAGATTTAATTTATTAGTTTATTTGTTGTATAATTACATTATACAATTCAACTACGAGTTTTTAATTTCTACCATTATCAGAAAGTTATTGCATATCAAGTTTATGAACTTAATTCAAATTAAAGAACAAAAACTATTGTTCAGTATTTTGTCCCTCGTTAGACCATCACTATTCATTACCACTGTCCCACCTGGCCAGTCCACCTGTAGATGTAAACGACAAAAGTACAAAACTTGTGAATAAATTTAAAGATAATATTATAAATAAAATGCATACATAATATGTACAATATCCATCTAATTTAAAAGATTTAATTAAATTAATTAGTCATACTAATATAAATGCACAGTATTTACATTTTACATACTTTTTTTGAGATTTGAGATCCGTTATGATTAATGATAAAATATATTTTTATTTACCTACCTGATATCAGTGAGGCATTTTGATCAAAGGATGACAAATAGATCCCATGACAACTAGATCCATGTTGTTACCATATGTATGGTTGGGATCTCAATGACTCGGGTCTTATTTGTTTATACACTTTAATTAGCGAGGAATACCTTTGTAGTATCACTCTTCCACCAATTTAAAACTTAATTAGTTATTATAAGTTTTAAAACTCATTAATTACTCGTTCAAAATTCAATTTGTATGTACCGAAGTACTCTTAAAAAAAAAATCTGCTCTGGAATAAAAAAATTTAAAACGCATGTTGTCACTAATCAATTTTTTTTAAAAAAAGTAAAAAATATACTGTTTTTTAAGAATCTAGGATAAAAAACTCACGGAACAAAAATCTCCAAAGCATCTAAATAATAGTACTGATATTTTCAGTCAGTATACGACAAATTTAGTGCTAGCTTGCGAAAGTTGTTGAAAAATAGTAATATCTGTAAAATAATAAGCTGTCAAAAATAATAATAAATAAAATATAACATAATAATAATTATAATATAATTTATAACCTATAATTATTATTTTATTTTTTTTTATTAAAGTATCATAATATAGGTCTTTTTTTTCCTACTGTCTTTTATAATTTAAATACCTACTAATATAGTTGCTTTGGAGGGTTTTTTCTTAAAATATTTTATCGATCGCCGTTTTTAATGACTTAAAATTATGTAAGTAAAAAAATATTTTCAAAAACTTTTCAAAAGTTTTTTTAAATAACTAGTGTCTTACTTGTATGAATCACTCGGTATAAACACATAGTTACGTACCATCATATTTATATATCATACAATAAAAAATTAATTAATTAATAAACTAAATTTGCCAACTATGAATAGTTATAATAGTACCTAGTGAAAATTTAGTATACGCCTTATACACTTTATCAGAATGTCAACTTTACAAATATATTAAGTACTTACCTACTATCATAATCTTATACGATAATAAATAATAATCATCAAACATTTAAACAATAAAAGTGACGATAGACTAGCTTATGCATGTCCTACGATAATGTTAAACGCATTGTGAGATTAATTAAAAAAATAAAATTTGTCAAAACATAAAACCGTTAGAGTTGACGTTTATTTTACAGGTCAAAAGTTAATACCAGTGAAGTTCACCTATAGGAGGTACCTACATGTTTTTTACAGGTAATAAAATCGTACCGGTGGAATTATTTACAACCGTCCACCTATAACCGTCGATTATTGAAATTACTGTAATATTATTAGGTACCTGTATTATATTATTATTTTATATTAACTATTACTAGGGCGTGGACGTAATAAAAAAAAGTCAAAATATGTAATAAAAAAACAGTTTCTATTCGACATTCGTTTTTAATCATTTAAAAAAAAAAAAGTACTGAATTAAAGAACGAGAAAAACAATTTACTAGAGAAATAGATTGTATAGTAACAGATATGATGGTAATATTATATCAAATATCGTTCACCTATTTTAGTACCTATCTTATCTTGTTTTTTTACGACGTTTTCAACCTATCTACCTATATATTACGATTTACGACAGATTGAACATAACATTTACCCAGAATAATGATTATTTAGCCAGACCGACACTGCCTATACATATTGAGCACCTAAAAGATATAATTTTAAAAAACATAATTTGGAAATGTATTGAACTATCGACTTAATCTTTTATTTTGTATTAATTTTATTTTATTACCCAGATAGAAACAAAACAATTTTTGCATTTTTATAGCTAATTTATTTTTGCAAATTGTTCATATTCGTTGATGCTATTATTATTGTGCAATCTTATTATGCAATGTCTGTATGTTTTTATAATGCATTTAAATCCGGTCTTTAGTAATAAGTAATAACTAGTATTGAATATTATTTAGGTAGGTAAAGGTACTTACGTTTTATTTTCTTTAGGGTGTTATTAAACGTGATATGCAGTTTTAATCAGAATTGGGAAGACTACATTCAATACCAATAAGTATTTACACGTAAATTCGTGCCCTAAATCCTAATCATTAGTATAATATTATTTTTTAAAATCAATATTATACTAATCAATGATACAACTAATATTGCAATAGTGCATAATAAGACGTAGAATAAGACGTGCTGTGCGTGTGTGTAATAATAGGTGCCTATACAATAATAACTAAAAAAAAAATAACCCTTCGTGGTTATCGGTGTTAGCATTTTGCCATACTAAGTCTATAACATTAAACTTACATTAAGAACCACTGACCACTCATTCACATAATAGATTGTTTCGAAACGACATGGCGTACCTCTTATCGAAAAAATACAAGACAAAAATAACAATAAAAACAATTAGAACAATAATTGTTGTGAATGAGTGGTCAGTGGTTCTTAATGTAAGTTTAATGTTATAGACTTAATATGGTGAAATGCTAACACCGATAACCATGAAGGGTTATTTTTTTTTTAGGAGTGAAACTAAGGTTAAAAACTTAAAACACGTATACTTATCGTTATATCATATTATATTATTTTATTACCTATTTTAAGTCTGTATAATTATTATACAGTTTTAAAATAGGTTAAGTTAGGTCTGTATAATTATTATACAGACTTAAAATAAGTAATAAAATAATATAATATGATATAACGATAAGTATACATGTTTTAAGTTTTTAACCTTAGTTTCACTACTAAACACTCAGCTCATTAAATTATCCATAGGAACAAAAAACCTGACTACATTATAGCGTGTTGCTATATAATACGATACCGCGACCATGATACAAATCAAAGCTATATACTTACGACGGGTTAAACTATTTTACAACTTACTTTTGCTTATTGTTGACATTGTCCGGACAAGCAGTGGAAAATAATATTATGTTGTTCTAACGGCAATTAAAGAATAATAATAACGAAAATACCAACATTGTAACAATTGTTACGAGCGATTAAACTATTATTTAAACTCTTGGTATATATAAAAAAAATAAAGATTTAGTAAAAGTGTACAGTTCCCATAATTCCAAATCAGTTACTAGACGGAGTGCAATATAATTGCTTAAGCTGTTTGAATGTTATTTTTAAGTAATGCAAATAATATTAACGAAGCGTTAATAATTCATTAAGAACATTTATTTCAAAAATTAATCAGTTCGACAACTAGCAGAAAATGTAAGTTCAATACTTGATCATTTAAAAACTGGAATTTCGGGTGATATACCTACGAGTGGCACAATATATGCGACAACAAACCATTCAACCTGGTAAATACAGTAAAATCTTGAAAATATTGCGAAATTGATTTATATTTAGCACTTAATTTAATAGAAAGACTTAAAATTTATTTCGAAATTACTATTACATACTAAAATTATCGTTTGCTCGAGTACTTTACACAATGATATTTTCCAAATATTAATGCTACGTATTGCATGAAAAATTGATTAATTTTATGGTACAATAAAATCTTATAGACCAATCACGGGCCACTAAATTATGTTTAAAGGGCCATTAGCTCACTTTTGATTATTTAAATGTTTAGTGATTGTTTATGAAACCAGGAATTAAATTAATATTTTATCGCAATCTATATTTATATTATAATGTTACGAACCTATTCACACCGCTATACCTAAAGCCGTTAAATTATTAAACTAAAATTTGGCGCCCAAGTGTCAAAAACTATTTTTGCGCACTCCCATCTTAAGGCCTTACATAGGGATACATTTATTTTTACAGTTTTATCAAATCTATATAAACATTTTTAAATCTTATCTCCATTAAATAAAATGCTTCTTGCCCCTGAATTTTTTTCTTGATACACATAATACATTACTAGAAAAATGAATTACTGATAGTAAAGTAAATGAAATTATAAAAATATATCCTTAGAAATAACAGATACGCCGTCTCGTCTGTGTGAAACTTTTTTTGTAGGTATTAGATGATAATTAATATCGGTCATTATAATGACGATGTACGTTCGAAACCTATTACATATAATACCTACTGTAGAGAGACTTCTACGATTTTTTTTTTTAATTTGATATGTTTATGTGTATGGTAATTGCAGATAATTAAATTTAGCAAAATGTATGTGTCATAATGTTTTTTAATTTGTTGTCTCTCCACGACGTGATAAAAGTACTAGAAACACCACAGCTCACGCAATATAGTATCTATATTATATTGAATATTCACGTTACATATATTATGTTAATAATAAACCTATAACATTCTAACATGTGTATGTTTTTGTACTGGATACAATTTTTTTTTCGATGCTAATTTTTGTAAGATTTTCGTTACCATCAGGGGCGTACACAAGAGAGGGATGTGGAGGTCACCCCCCCCCCCCTAGCGTTTTTATTATTTTAATGTACAGGTACCTAGCTAGTTAGGTTTAAAAAAAGGTCCTTCCGTGATAATTTGTTTTCAACTGATCCCCCCACCCCATGCCACATCCAAAAGTTAAGAATACGCCACTGCAGGTTACATTATTATTTATAATTATTTGTATTAAAATTTTTTTTTTCTTCTAATGTTCATTGAAACGACCTCAAGGTCTTCGTCAATGCTTATCACAAGTGAGTAGTAGGGAGATCATGTGATCTCTTTATCTATGTTTATTATCACTATATGCATAATACTATTCCCCTTCTCAAAGAGGGAGACATGTGCGGTCTTCACTCCCAATGGATCTAGTTGGAAACCGGATGATGCAATCGAACGATAGCACGGGAAAATGGTGATTGCGTAAAACCACACAAATATTTTGCACTTTTGCTATGAATTGAATCGATGACCGCGAAAGTCACAGTCAACTATGTGACCACTGCGCCACTCCGGTCCCATTGTATTAAAATAGATGTACTATATAGTAGCCGGTAGGCCCACTTAATTGTGCTCTGCTCCCGATGTAGCATTTCAATACGTCATAGGGAGTATTTGAAATGAACTCAAATGTCAATTTAAAACATCTTGACGAGATTGGGCATCAAAGAGCTTATATTATTAAGTCAAAAGCTTAGTGAATTTTAACTACTATCATTTTGGCTTACTGCCTTCTAGTTTTATGCTTGAACTAACTAAACTTAGGCAGTTTAACTTTTAACTCATTATTGCCTTTATGCTTAACTTAAAATCAACTTATAAGTTTTTAATATTTAGTTAATTTTGATTTGTTTTATTGCTAAAAAAATTATTTTTGTTTATTAACGGTTATAATATTATATTATAAGTTTGTAAAATTTATATAATGTTATAAGAAAAAAAAACAATTTTTATGTTTACGGAATTTTTTTTATTTATTTATTATTTATAGATCAATACAAATAATTTCTTATAATTTATTAATACTATTAATATGATATTGACGAAATATTAATCACCAGTGTAAAGACACAACGTGCACACAAATTGTATTCATAATAACTAGTACTTGTTAAAGTACGACCATCAAATATCATGGCTTGGTGGCAGTTTCAATTTTTATATACGATTTTATCATCAAGGTACCTACCTACCTACTTATTTTTATTAATTATTATACATTTTTATAATTTTTTTATTGCCCACTCATTAAACTGCTTTAGTACCTGCGTATTATTTAGTTTATCTATGATTACTTTGTGCTTATTGCTATAGTGCGATCGATTAGTCTACTAGATAGGTGTTTACTACTTATCGTAAAGAATATAGTTGTTTGCTTCAACGTTTTTTCTATAAATCTATGTATTATTATACGACGTACACAAATTAATAGACCACAATAGGTATATAATATGATTATATTATTAACTATAAAAGATACATTAATAGTTCATCGCGCGAAACAGTATATTTGTTTATAAATAGTAAGTAAAAAAAGCACCTACTAAAGTTTTTTGTTTTTTTATGCTTTATTTTATAGATTATAAAATATGTGAAACAAATTAGTTGGTAGATAAATATTTACGCTCAAATTCAAATTTAAACGATCCCAGATATATATTCTTATGTATATAAGATATTATAATAAGTTGACTTAAATTTAAACTTAATTGATGTAGGTATTCAAAATGTTTTTTAGTTTAATTTTTAACTTAACCAAACTGAGTTAAGCGATTTCATTGACTTCCCCAGTGTCGCATAATTTTGACTCATAAACTGCTGACACATTATGTAATATCGAATTATAGCAAATATATTTTTATTACTTCTTTATATAGCTATCTATAACCACAGTATTGAGCCCAGATAATTATTTTTTATGCAAATAAAGATAAAGATAATAGATCAAAAATCTATTTAGATAAAAATAAAAATGAACTCTATTAAAACTATTTATTTAATAGATAAAAGATAAACAAAATTCATCTAGATAAAAACAGATAATTTTTTAAAAACAATGATTTAAGATTGTATTAGTAAAAAAAATGTACCAGACTTATGTAAATAACATTTTGTATTTATTTAAGGTGTTTGAAATGTATCTCGATTTAAAATATCGCTTTTATAGTTTAAGTGCCACAAAAAAAAAAATAAATAAATAAATAAATAAATATATTTATTACATTTTATACAGTTTTTAATTTGTAATATAACATTTATTGCTCAAAACAATAATAATACAAACATATAATGATAAAATAAAAATAATAACAATGTACTATTAATTTTAAAATAAGTAATTTTTATTCTTTTTAACAAACTATAATTTTACTTGTTTAATTATTTTACTAAATAGACAGTAAATTACCTTAATAATAATCCACAATACCTTATATCAATGAGTATTATACTAGGTGCTTATTTAAAAATACTAAACTAAATACTTTTTTTAAATTATCTTTCATTATACTGGACAAATATTACAATAAAAACTCTTTTAAAACTATTCTTGTTGCATTAAACATTTGCAGCAAAGAAGCATCTAAACATTTTTATCTTCTAGGCTATTACGCCTTGAAATTAAGACCTGAATAGACCCACTAAAAAGCCTTTCAACAAGAACAGAAGATGGTATTGAAGTATTAAATTTGATAAATACTTTTTTAACAACAGGAAACGAATCTAAGACATTTAATATAGTTATTTATAATTTCTTTAGAGATCGGACTTTCCATGTTTCAATCTTACCCACCACATAGCTACCAGCATTCGACATCTCGGCATTCGAATACGACGACTACACACTAATGACTAATAACTAATGAGTATTGAGTAATATATAATCGAATCGTAATCGTCCGACCGTCGTCGTCAACCAACGGCGACGACGCGAACGAAAATAGGTCTTTTTACCAGTAACATAAATAATATTAAAACTAATTAAAAAAATCATCTCGACAACATAAAAATAATACCTAGATAAATTACAGTAGATGACTGAAATTTACATCTAAATAAGAAAATAGATAATTAATATAAATATTTAGATAAGCCTCAAACCACTGTCTATAGATGTTTTATAGCTTGGAACTGTTGACACTATGAAAATTGTTATTTCATCATTTAATCCGTTTTCGTCCATATAAATCATATATTATTATTATTATTGTTCAACACATGGCATCAGAGTTTTTTCTATACATTTAGCGCAGACATTTTTTTTTTGCTCTCGTCAACGCCGCGGCGGCTACGCCGTATACACCTGCGTATGCGCCTATCCTAGGGTTACCATAAAAGTTCAAGTACTGACCGGGACATTTAAAAATAATTTTAACAACCTTTTTCTTTTTGATTTTTTTTTTTTGGATTATAAAATTTAGAACACAGTGTAATGTATATATATAATAAAATAATAATGGCATTGAATTATGAAAGAAATTAAATTAGACAATACATTTAATTAATGAAATTTTATTTATTTATTTATTTTAAAATATTATATTTTTCTCACATTTTTGCCTGTTTCAATAGCTCTGGTCTCTTGTTTCTTCGAGAAAGAAATTTTTTAGTGGTTACCATAACTGTAGAATACGTTTCATTGCTGGAAACAAAAACAGCCATCGAGTTCTTGAATGAGGCTGTAAATTAACATAATGTATATCAGCCTCCTCACAAAATGATTTAAGACGTCCATTTCTTACAGTAAATATGGAAAAACATTTATAAATTTTAAGTACTATAGACTCCATGTCAACAGAAAGTACGTTAGCGGATGTAAATGCTATATTATGTAAAATATGAGCTGGACAATGTCTTCGATATCTTTAGATAATATGGATTGAAGTTTAAAGTAAACATTGTTTGTTCCATGTCTGTCTCTCCCACCAAAGTTAGTATTTGTATTATCTGCACTGTACGCGATTAGTTTATATAATAATACAAATATAATTTTTATAAAAATATAATTTAATATAATTTTTGTAACCGGGACTTTTGAAGGGTCTAATGGGACTACCGGGACCGAAGTCATGAACTGGTGACATGTCCCGGTGTACTGGGACGTATGGCAACCCTAGCCTATCCACATAATAACGGCAGTCATCTACGTAATTAAAATACGGTTGAAATGAGCCGTTTATTAAGTAATTGTAGTTGTAGCAGTGCATATCGTTATTTTTGTTTTCTTGTCACGGCCAGTACCTACGGCCAAAAGGTGGCATCGAACGAGTGTCAAGGACATCGACAAACAAGGCGCGCATAAACCGATAAGTATATGCGTATGAGTAGAAGATATACCCACACAGTTGTTGTTTGGGTACACCGTCGGCAGCTGAACGCGTTTCGTACGCCAATAACAAAACGCATCATATTATTATAATAATAATGTTTTTACGATTTTTTATCGCCGGACACTAAAATAAGGTATAACCGTTTTGAAATACCAACCCCTCCCCCCCCATAGGCGCGATTCGGGGTTGCTTGCGAAGGGTGCTTAGCGATGAATGTAATATTCCATTTATATTATAATATTATATTTGGATTAATGTGATAGTGGTTGCAAACCGAATGAATCAAAATGCTGAATCAAAACCGTTGGGTAATACAAAAAAAAAAAAAAAAACAAAAATTAAGGAAGTTTCCATCTATACTGATAAAACGATAACTATTGACTGTTTTTTGTGTGCATTTAAAAGTTTAATAGTAATTCTATATAGGTAGTTTTTATGCTCACATTTTTTTAATACTGTTTAAAACTCAATCTTCGTCACCTATTACTTGCGTACGTCCCATCTATCTGAAGTATTGTAATTAAAAATGAAATTTATTATTATTTATACACCCAGTTCAGAGTTGGGCGTTATTCGAATAAAATTTTATCTAGATGATTATTTAGATAACATTTTATTGGAATAAATTATTATTCGAATGATTTTTTTTACAATTATTCGAATAATTTAAAAACATTATTATTCGAATAATTTTTTTTACAATAATTCGAATAAAAATTTATTCGATTAATTTTCAACTATTGTTATTCGAATAAAAAATTAACCGATTCAATTTTAAACATAGATATTCGAATAAACAATAAACAAATATCTATGGATAGAAGAAAGTAAAGAATTAGAAAATTAGATATGTTTTTATAAATTATATTTTAATAATAGTTTTATAATATTATAATATGAATAATATTTAATGGTAATATTTCATAACAATTATTACATTATTATTATATTGAAATTAATTGATATTTTAAATTAAATTAAACAAGACTGTCACACATTCATACGTAGGTACTCGGCACTCGCGCAGAGAAAAACTAACGCCACAATACGACACAAGTAATCATAAGATTATCTTCAAACTGTATGTAATACAAAGTACATTTGACAAAACCATAAACTACAACCTACAGAGTACAAGCCTACATTGACCTTATTATATTTTCATGTGGAGCTCTATATTTGAACTTTTAAATATGAGATACAACATATTATGTACTTTAGTACCTATATAGTATGATATGTTTATACGATAATAGCAATATCTAAAAAAATGATTTTATTATGAACTATATTTAATCAAATTAAATAACCAAGAATTATTCGTATAACCGTCTTTAAAATTTATTCGAATAATCATAGTTGAAAATTATTCGAATAATTATCTAGATAAAATTTTGCCCAACTCTGACCCAGTTTTAAAATATGTTGGTTTATATCATTATAACTAGAGATGTTCACATACAGTATTTTGTTTTATTTTTTTGTATAATATACTGTATTATACCAATTTTATACCCTAATGAATCTTGCAGTAGGTACCTTAAATTATTAAAAATTTAACACATATTATAAACTAATGACTAAGGCCCGGATTTTTATGCAAACATTATTGTTAAATATGCACAATTTTATACATTCAAAAATTCAAAAATATTCAAAAAAAAAATTCTTTATTGTGTGCTACAAAAACTAAACATCTTAAAAAAAATTACATAATATATTATGTGAAAAAAAAATATAATTTCGATATCAATATACTTCTGTTTACAAATGTGTACAAACTATTATACCTATAATTAAGTTGAATAAATGCAAAATTAATAATAGAAAATGTAATATTAATTTTGGAATGAGTACTATTATGAAGTTACAAAATGCGATTTTAGATTTTCAAATTGGAAATTTCTACGATTGCCATGTAGCATAGATTTATATTTTGAAAAACTGAAGTGTAGATAACACAAATACACAGAATTTGGTGATTGCAATTAGTGCTTAAAATAACTTTGATGCTAGCAGAATAATCGCATCGTTAATGACCTAAGCGGAAAATTAAATTAAAAAAAATCAATTTTGTGAGTCAACGCAAAAAATAAAAAATAAAAATATAACTTTTATGCAATTAATAGTCATTTTTACTTAAATATGTAAAAATATGTAAAAAAAAAAAGAAAATTAATCATAGAATCTACACATTACAAAACGTCAACATTTTAAATCAAAATAATTCTAGGTGAATTATAAAAGAATATGTATTTTCACAAAATTCCTATCCTTACTAATTACCAATTTTAAAATTGATTAATAACTTCAGAAAACATTTTAAAATCCTAAATAATACAAGAATTATTTTAAAACAAATTAATATTTCAATAATTAACAATAATTTGATTTATTTATATTACTTATTTAATAATATTAATTCTTTTTTATACGTCTTATTAGCGGTAGGTAATCAAGTGATTCCAATTGAGGCCATTTGTTTACAAAATGATAATTGATAAAAAAAAACAAACGAGACGTGTGTAAGTACCTAATATTAAAAAAAAAAAAAATTGAAAATTGAATACTTTTTAAATGTTTCAATATTTTTTGCCATTTCAATAATCTTTCTGGATTATTTGCGAGTCTATAATTTTATGAGTTTTTGTGAAATGTTTAATTGAGATTATTATTGACTTGTTTGTGACAAACACAACAGGATAACACCATATTTGACATTTTTTATTAATAACAAATATTATAGTTTTGATTCCGTAGTAGGTTTATAACAAAATTATACTAAAATCTAGACTAAAAACATTATTCATCGACTATCAAATTCAAATAGCTTACATACATAATATACTATCACATTATACAAAAATGTAAGCAATCGGTCTCAATTTGTTATCAGTTTACGACCGCGAAAATATAGTCGCCTCAATTATTGTGATGTCTCCTATTCATATTTTTACTATCTACGATGTAAGTCTAATTGTTTTATCTTTCATTGACAGTGTTCTTATTTATCAAAGTTAATAATAATTATTATTTTAAATTGCGTAATAAAATCTCATCCGATTAATACTGGTGTATACATAAATCATATTATAGAATTTACAACCATGAATTTTTGTACAAGAGTATGGTTTCCGATATTAATTTTTAAATGTATTTCGCCTGACATCGTTTTAATGGTCCACTAATTATTTAGCTGTATGCATGTAACTGTATACGGATTGGTGGTAATTTAATATTACCTTTGTTCATTATATTTGTTAAAAACTGAGGAGATATTTGTTGATTCAATTCAATTGCTTCAGAGCTTAATTTTTGCGTAGCTCGTGTTTTGTAATTATATTATTTTAATTTAATATGTATCAGGAATGGGATTTATTTTAATTTAAACAGTCCCAGCTGACCAGTCAAACAATTACTACAATATAATTAAAATTCATTAGGTCTTGTGGCAATGTTCTTTTGTCTGGGTAGTTTCTTTAAAATATAACATATTCTAGGATAATTATTATGAGAAGTGTATAGGCGCAATTTACCGTAATAATTCAATTTATTGAATTTTATTGTATTACAGTTAAAAAGGAGTTTTCAAGTAAATTCCATGAAGGGGGGATATTAAATATTCGATAGTTAAATTTATTTTTCGAAATTAAGACTTAATTTAGTTTTATAGATACTAGATAATTTGTGATGTATAAATATGGAACATCATAGCGAGATCATTAAAGAACAGGGTAATCGATTTCCCCTTATAGGAGCTAGCCTAGTTTAAACTCAAAAAACATTAAAAAAAAAAAAATAAATAAATAATTCGTCCTATATAAATTAGGTACTTATTAGGGGTTACTATTTCACGTATAACTAAGAACACATTATCCATATACTATAATTATTACAGATAAACTCGTTTATTGTAACTAAGCAATTAGTGTAGAGACTAACTAAGGAACTAATTATATATCTGTGATATTTTATAAAAAAAGATTTATCGGCTTGCATCCGCTAAAAGTAAAAAATTCCCAATAGTTTTAAATTCGTCGGGAAAAACAAAAAAAAAATTGAAGAAAAATGAGTATTTTTTCACAAAACAAATTTTTAACAAAATCAATTTTGATTTTTTATGTAACAAAAGAAATAATGACCGTAGATACGTGAAATGTTCACCGAATGTTTATATAAACACTCTCCTCTATACACCATAAAATGTCCAATATATTTTGACTTTTTTAAATTATTTATAGGCATAATCAATTTTTGGGTTTTTAAAATTTTTTTTTATAAATATTGATAAAAAAAAAAAAATTAAGACTGAAAATTTAAAACAAGGTTTTTTGTAAGTAGTTTATAGTGTAACCAAAAAATCAAAAAAAATATATTTACATGGTTGATTTTTATAAACATTTTAAGTTTAAATTTATACAAAATTAGATATTTAAATAGAGAATAACAACGTAAGTTATTTTGATGCAATTTTAAATGTTTTTCGTGAGTGCTTGAAACCTTTAAAGTATATTTTGATATTTTATACACTTAATGACACTTTCAAATGCAGTGTTTTCTGCAGAAATTAATTCAACATACTGTATTATTAATAGTAAAATTAATTATTTTAAATGCAATAATGTCTTAAAATACACTTTGTTATGTAGACTGACAAACCGTCTTTGCTCAGAATCGTTTTTCGTAAGCAATGATTTATATCATTGAATTCAAATTTATCACATCCATGAAAGTGACCCACTCAACATTTACTATACTGCAGAGTGGTACCCACTTGTTGATTTTTTTTAAAATTTGTTTTGTTATTTCATATAATAACGTACCTGCGAGCGAAGCGAGCAACTTATTTCTTCTTGTAGGGGTCCTGTTTTAAAATTTCCCGATAGGTCAAAAATGGCCTACAGCCCATGATTATAGGAACCTACAAAACTTTAAACGTTTCAAAAAAATTGATTAGAAAAATAGTTATTGACTGCTGTGGCACAGTATCAGTCTTGTTAAGTATTCGAATAGATTCTTTTTTTAAAAGTAAACAGAGTCTCCCCTAGTTTAAATTTGACTAGTTAAGCCCTGGGTACATAGCTAAAATGTATATCTACCTAATGGAAGTTTAACTTAACCTGATTAAAATATGATAAGTATATGACATTGAAAATTCTTTAATCAATTAAAGAATTTATTTATTAATTATATAATTTGGATATTTATAGATAATTTGTAGTATACATAATATACATTCGTGATAAACGTATCTAAAAATATTTAAATATATACCTAAAAAAGTATTTGTATTAATATTCAAATACTTTTGAAAGACAGTACTCGAATAATACGTATTTCAAATATAAATTACACCAAGTTTATTTAAATGCGTATTCTGAATACATTTGAAAAGTATTCTTAACGAGACTGCACAGTATATATATTATATATAGATTTGTTAAACGCAAATAGCCCATTTTTTTGGGGGAGACTCTCTCATAATATTTTCAAAAAATTATATGTGCTTAGTACTAAGTACTGACTTCTGAATTGGGAGGACTAAGTCTCACCCCTCTTTTATTTATAATGTGCATAATGGCTAATTTAAGACATTTAATATTCATATTAATAATTCATTACACATTTGCATCAATTAGCACAAAAAGATTTACCTAAATTTATAACTTTTCGGTTTGCTGAACTTGTGGTTTTAAATTATTTCATATTTCATTAGAATGTATTTTACATAAACATAGGTAAAACCATAAATAATTTGTTGTTGTATGAACAAGCCCAGATAAAAATATCGATTGGAACTGTGCTTAAGCATTAACTATAAATATTAACGCTAACAGGCAATAATGAAAAATCATATTTATATTTTATCAGTTATCACTTAACAATCTACATTAGACGTTCACCGTTACACAGACTTCCATACTATAACTTCTGTATTGTTCGGCTTAGTATAAAATTCAGTAGTTCCACTATCTGATTATCATAATTCAAGATAATCATTGTTTTTTATGTAAGTAATTTTTTTTTGTGAATTTTTTACTACAAGCCATGATTAAAACCCTAATTATCACTGTCTTTATTCTTTTTGGCGGTCATCACGAACTTAATAATATGACGCAAATAGTGTAAATATACATACGGTACATTTGGTTCCATAGTGATAAACGTAGACTATGAATTTGAAATGTATTTAATACTTAACATCTATTACTATAATTACCTCATTCACTCCTAAAAGAACATTTTCTGCACCTGAATGTGCATTAAATGGTAGATTGGAGTATGTTAAAATAAAAAAAAAAATATATATATATATATATATATATATATATATATATTTGTATATATTTGTCTTTGACCAATTAACTAATAATCATATTGTAAATGTTCTGTTCGTTGCCTATGAGAATGCAATAAAAAGTTTGATTTCAAGCATTTAACAATGATCAAAAAAATAATAGTATAAATATACCATAGTACAATAACATATTAAATAACAATTAATTTTTACAGTAATAATACTGTAGAATTTATATACATACAAAAATGTTATCTAATAAATGGTAATATACTAATATCTAATAAGCTTTAACAATTAACAATATCAACTAAATTTCCAAATTCCAATGGTCTTTATCAAATTGACTTCTTGTAAACATTATGATTGCGTTATTATCCATATTATATACTATTATTGCTATAGTACAATTAAATGTTTACCTAAGTATCTGACCAGACTGACTGAATAATACATGCAATCAAACACTTTACTATTTATGTGTTTATAATAAACATAGGCGTGTCTTTGATGGTGGTAGGGTGGGCAGCTAACTCCCCAGAAAATTATTGGAGGGTTATACCATTAGCCTATTTACATTAAAATATTAAACAATAATCTAATTTTCAATATTATGATAAATTGATATATCGAATTGGGGGCACATAATTTTCGGAAAAATATTTGTCAGGAATGCTTTTATGAATGGAAAATAAAATTCAGGAAAATATATTTTAGAGGAAAACAATTATTACTAGGAATTGAAAATTCAAGAAAATATAAATCAGAAAAATAATATCCTAGAAAATAATACACAAGAATCCAAAATCAGGAAACTAATCACACAGGAATATAAAAATCAGGAAAGTATTACACAGGAGAATAATCAATAGAAATTTAAATACCAGGAAAATATTTACACAGAAAATTAGTATTCAGGAATAATAGTTTTGTAGGGGTAGCATATAGACAATTTCTATATTTTTTGGATAAAGTATTTTAATCAAAATAACGGTATGATTTTTGAAATATTTGAAAATTCTAAATAAATAGAAAATATGATTAAAATTAAAAAATTAATACCAGGACGAATTGATGGAGGTGTTGGCCCCCTTTACCCTTGCTATGCTATTGAATCATACTATTGAAACTTTCAAAATACTAAAACCAGTATATATGGAATTGTAAAAAGAACTTTTTAATTTACTAGACCTATTTTATTATTTATTATTTTTACACTTTTTCATTAATTGTTTACTTGCAATAGATAATATAAATATTTTGCTAATTTAAATCATTTTTTAATAAAAATAATTTAATTGTATTTTTTTCATACCTATTCAATTTAATGGGTAAGGAACTTATTTCAATTTCAAATAACATTAAATGTATGATTTATTATGTCCTAGCATTCATTTAACTTTACAGTTGACATATTTTATAATAAGTAACAAGGATTTTCTAAATTTTAGATGTTTACATATTTATATAAAACGTTACAAGTGTTTATATTGTAATACTACGAGAAAATAGTTACAAATATTAGGTAGGTATAGACGTAGTATAGATGTAGACATGTAGTACAAATTTTATGTATGTAAAAACTAAATTTTTACAATTTGCCTCCTCAGCCATGGAGGTCTGGACATGCTCATAATAATATACCTATATTAAATGTTTTTTAATAGTATCAGAGAACTTGACTTGTTAATACAGTGACCAAATATTACTACATTTGTCTACATGGTTACACAAAGAGTAAATTATATTAATTTCTATGGTAGATTGTTAGAAACAATAACTAAACAAGGCAGATTTGTATACGATCATTATATTAGGGTCAGTCTAATTTACTGAACTAGGGCCATAGCAGCTGTATTGTGGGCAGAACTAGTCCGAATGGGCTGAAACTCAACATACCACATTATAATACCCCCATACAACTTATTATATTACCTGATATAATGCTTGTTCAGTTATTTTATTCAAGCACAGTGTAAGTCGTATAAGGAGACATTAAAACTAAAACACTGTTAATAATATTAATATATGATAGGTATTGAATACTGATATATCTATAACCTACAGTATAATAATTAAATACTCCTCTATATATTTTAGTTTTGATTAATCATTCAATCACACATGCAAATTGTGTAGATTTCAAGTTATCTATTGATTAAACGAAGAAGAAACTATAAAATATAACCATAATCAAAACTAATTTACAGACATAAACTCATAATTAATAATGTTTTAAATATTTTATTAAGTGACCAAGTATATGATGATATGATGTACATCATATATTGCAAATACTAAATATAAAAGAATGCATGTATGTTAAACATTAAAAATAATATTTATGTTGCCTAGGTATTTCAAGCAAAACTCAAATAACAATTATAAAATATTATAATATGACGTCACGGGTTAACAGAAGTACCTATTTATTATATTCTGAGGTTTTTATTTTTGTGATTTTATACCATCATTCTATGAGTATATTTTATTTAAATTGTTTATACTTTAGTGTTATAAATTAATTAATACTTAATGAAACATTTATGGAGAGGGCCAAGTACAGTGGGTGCCAAATTTGAGAACAAAGAAAATTTAAATCATGCATGTTTAACCTTTTATTCTTCATTATCATTGTCACACATAATTCCAGGTGGTATTTATTAATCAATTGCAGTTCCATCTAAAATTAAAATTAGGAGATATTAAGGACATTCACTCGCACATAAATGTTCAAATTGACAAGACACATAAATTAAATTGCCATTTCTTACCACCTCAGCTTGTTATAAATTTTCTAATAAATGACAATGAAATATTCTTTCTGGCGAGACTTAATGTTGTAAAGATCGGTCACATATCTTTGCCAATGTAAGTATCGACACATAGACACAGAGCATATCAAGCTTAAATAAATGCAGGCCTACAGGATACGCCCCTGGACGTCAGGTGTCGTCCGTGCTTTAGAGTTATCTAGTTCTTGCCGTAATTAAATATCTACAACATGGACAACTCTTTTTGCTTTGTATTATAGGTATATCATTTTCATAGGTCAATATTAACATTGACCTATTTGCTCTCTATAACAAAATGTTAAAACACAAGTTTCCGTGTGGTCAGATATTGCACGGACCTGTATTATACTTCCATTATTTTCAAAAAGGTTGTTTAACACTACAATATAATGTACCGATGTAAATCGTGTAATTTTACACAGTAAAAATATTCTGTGATAAACGTATTATTGTATTATATTAATTAATATGTGTAATGACTATAATGTATGTAAATTAACTGTAGAAAATTAAAAAAAATAAAATAAAATAAATATTAGTCAATATAATGTCGTAATGTCAACACTTGTTGATATAAACATTCGGCTAAAATACTGTCTGCGCAAATAGTTGTCTGTTAAAATATTTGTCGGCTAAAATACAGTTCCGCTAGTATACCTCTTGTCCAAACGATTATTTTTCGGCTAAAGTATTTTACGGCTGGAATACGGATCGGTTGAAACACTTTCGGCTACTATTTTGCGCGCTCCCCTCTTCGCCTGAGCCGCAAAGTCACAGTCGAGCCACGGCTATGGAAAATACGATTATTAATAATTCAGCGTAATATTCATTCCACAGAAAGATTAACGTAAATTAATATTATACCCGGACAGTAATACGACCGTCGTTTACTGTTGTGTCACAGATAACCTATTCATACGCACCTGCAAACACCATATCAGATTCATTCGGGGCTTGCACAGTTGTAATAATGTTATGATTATAACGTAAACGTTATATACGACAAAAAAAAAAATTATTGAAATTTGTAAACGTAATTAAAACGGAAAACGGTAAACAAAAATAATTAAATGTCACGAAATAAAACGATAAGTAAAATATGTAATATATCATTAAACAAAACATAACACAAAACGAAATATATAGAATATCATTAAACGAAATAATTTTATATATTTACATAAAAATTATAATATTGTTTTCATAGAAATATTTATACCGCGTTATTTTTTTTTATCTTTGCAGTTAGGTAATCCAAGAATTTCTTATATTCCGTTTCCGGGCAATCCCCCACGTTAGATTTGATTTAATTTTTAACGATAAACCCAAAAGTTGTATAACATTTTAATTTTAAATAAAGTATAACAAAATTTCATTTTCAAATTTAAGCCTTGAATTCATTAACGAATCATTAGCAAAATTACCAACTGTTAATCGTTACAAAATATATATCAACTAGGTATCCCACATTTTAAAAACTAAATTTGAAATATCTAAAAAATATCACCGTAGAAATAAAACCCGCAATGTTGATTTCAACCTATAACAGAAGAAGATACAACCTCGAAATATCCCTCGTTAAAAATATAATATATAAATTATGCAAAAAGTTGGTTTTTCACCCTCAAAGGGGGAGAGGGATGGGGAAATGGCAAAAAGTGTTATACGAAATTTCGAGGTGAAGCAAACATATTTCCAGTTTGCTACACAAATTCACACTAATTAATAGCGAAAAAAAAGATATTTCAACATGAAGGGGGGGGAGGGCTAGATAAGTGTACAATGTAATAGCATTTTTCACAAAACCAAAAAAAAAAAAAATCGGCAAGTAGGTACCGGTCTGCTGTACGGTATATGTCGAGTGATCACTTTCATGGATGTGTTAAATATGCATTCAATGATATAAATCATTGTACACGAAAAACGATTCTGAGCGAAGACGTCTGTCAGCCTACATAACTAAATGTATTTTATGATATTATTGCTACTAAAATAATTCATTTTACTATTAATAATACGGCAGATTGAATTAATTTTTGGAGAAAACATTGCATTTGAAAATATCATTGAGTGTATAAAATTTAATAAATTACTTTAAAAGTTTCAAGAACCCACGAACAATATTTTTAAATACAACGAAATAAATAACATCGTTATTCTTCATTTAAGTACCTAATTTCGTCTAAATTTGAACTTAAAATGTCTATAAAAAATTATTTTTTTTATATATTTTTATTATTTTTTGATTTCACTATTAAATACTTTCGAAAAACTTTGGTTCAAATTTTTAATCTTTAGCTATAAAAACTGATAATTTTATACATTCTTAACTAGGTACTAAATAATTTGCAAACATTCCAAATTTTAATGAATTTGGTCACTATTTGAGGTTTAAATACTTATAAAAAAAAATGTGCCTTTATACTTTTAATATTTTTAATCTGCTATTTTAACAGCTTATGAGAAATCTTGTATACATTTATTAAGCAATTTGACCAAACGAAAATTTTTTTATTGTTATAAAAAAAAGTTTTTGAAAAACCGAAAATTTCTTAGCTAATATAATTTCTTACAATTTTGTCAAAATATTTTTAAAATTTTTTAGTGTAGAGAAAATGATAATCTAAACATTTGATGAACAAATCGGTACAGTATGTGTCGATTAAATCACTTTCGTGGATGTGTTAAATTTGAATTCAATGCTGTAAATCATTGTATACAAAAAACGATTTTGAGCGAAAACGATATGTCAGTCGATAAAAACAAATAAAAAACCATTTACATGGTTGATTTTTATAAACATTTTAAGTTCAAATTTCGACGAAGTTAGATATTTTTATGAAGAATAAAAATGTTAGTTATTTCATTTAAATTAAAAAATATATATTAGTGGGTGCTTGAAACTTTTAAAGTAAATTATTAAATTTTATACACTTAATATTTTCAAATGCAATATTTTCACCCAAAATTAATTCAACATACTGTATTACTAATAGTAAAATGAATTATTTTAATAACTAGTAATAATATCATAAAATACACTAAGTTATGCAGTCTGACAGGCCGTTTTCGCTCAGAATCGTTTTTCGTATACAATGATTTATATCATTGAATTCAAGTTTAACACATCCATGAAAGTGATCCACTCGACATACACTGTACAGTAGAGCGATACCCACTTGCCGATCTTTTTTAGATTCTAAACGGGACGATGAATGTATTGATTTTACAATGCTGTGTTTTTGTTTTTGTGTATCGGTCACCACGTTGAAGGGCAGTAAAAATGTACCGATTTTCTTCATCAGCATCTTTTCTGATAGGAAAGTAAATCTAGTTGATACATTGGGAAATCAAAAGTACAAAATTCCCAATAGTTTTTAAATGCACCGGGAAAAACAAAAAAAAAAAAAATTAAGGAAAAATAAGATTTTTTTCGCCTATCAAATTTTTAACAAAATTTATTTTTAATGTAACAAAAGAAATAATGACCGTAAATACATGAAATTTTCACCAAATGCTTATATAATCATTTTTTATACACCATAAAATTTTGAAAATATTTTTTAAAATATTAAATTTGTGTCAAAATACTTTTATATTCGTACCATAATATGGAATAATATAAAAAATTCTATTATACACATATTGTTAATTTTTCAAGTGTTTATGGTTTTTTTATTTTTGAATTATACCAAAATCAAAAAATCAATTTTGTTTGAAACAGGTATTGCCTAAAAATTCCAGTTTTTTATATCCATTAAATAAAATACCTTAAATAATTTTTTGTTTTGACCACCCCCTCCCCTTGCTTGCTTCAAAACCTACGATAATATTTTCTTCTTAAAAAATGTTAAAATAGACAATATAAAGATTGTACATTTTTTGTGGATTGCAATAAATACTCAAATAATAATAATAACATATTATTTATTTACCTACAATATATTATAAATAATTTTCATTTTAATATTATTTTCTTCTTAAATTAATGACGTTATTTTAAATTTTTAAATTTATAGAATTTTTATTTATTATTAAATTTTTATTAGCTATTATTTATACTAAATTATATATTTGTGAAGTAAATGATTATACATTTTCAATTGTGGTGAATGAAATGCAATGACTAATTTCAATATTATCTTTGATAAAGAGAAAAATTTATTGAATCTATTTGAAGTTTATTTAAAAATTGAATAATATAATAAATAATGAAAACACTTTAAATCTGGAGTAGAATATTGTATTCATAATATATTTACTAATTGTGAAAAATTAATACTTTTTTTTTTTTTTATTGATAATGGCTATTTGATTGATTAATACACTAAGAATGATACAAATATATTTGATAAAATAATTGCTAGACTTATTGAACATAAAAATATAATAAGATAAGTAGTGTCTTCTGAGAAATTCTATAGTCAAGTAGTTCAATTGAGTATCCTAAGATGTGTATATATACGTTAATATTTTAAGATCGGAACTTACTCTGCTACAATTCTTCATACAAACAGTAACCGAATAATGTTATTAAATTGTATTCAATAATAATTTTAAAGCAACAATTGCAACAATGGCTAGGGTATTTATGTTATTGTCTGTAATATTCATCAGAGTTTATGTGACGAAACAAGCATACTTTTTGGAGAAAGATTTCATTAACAATATCAACGAACAAGCAACTACATGGAAGGTAATTCATAAATTATTTGTGTTGTGTTCGAGAAATTTCAAGTCAAATGATAACAATTATATGAAATTAGATATTTTACACCAGTGCTGATTCGATTTCAAGTATAAATTATAAGGTTGTGCATACCAATAATCGCATTGCGTTAATAATTATATTTAAATTGTTTATTAGAAATATAGTGCTGTATATAACAATTATTGTAATATTATGTTTTTAATAATAATAGTGTTGACGAGATTTTTAATATATAATATTGACAAATATCAAAAATATATATTATAATCTAAAAGATTTATTAACTATGTTAAAATAAATGTAATAATTTAATTTGTAAGTTCAATTTTTTTAAAAAAAAAAAAACACTACCGAAAAGTGAACGATTTACTTAATAATGGAATGAATACTTGAAAACATTATGTCAAATAAAATGTGTACATTAACATTAAGAATTTCTTCTTAATAATTTTTCATACTAATTAAAATATTTCACAATTAAGGCAGGTGTAAATTTCGACCCAAGTACATCAGAAGAATACATCGTAAAACTTTTGGGATCAAAAGGAGTACAAATTCCAAATAAAAATAATATTAATATGTACAAGTCCAATGATAAAGCTTACAACGAATTCAACAAAATTCCAAAGCATTTTGACGCTAGGAGAAACTGGAGAAATTGTAAATCGATCGGACATATCCCCGACCAAGGAAATTGTGGATCGTGTTGGGTGTGTACAAAATATAGAGATTAACTTGTATCAAAAATTAAACATTAACGAATTATACGTATACGAATTATTATATATTTCTTTAGGCGGTGGCCACGAGCTCGGCGTTCGCCGATCGTTTGTGTATAGCAACAAATGGAGATTTCAATACATTGTTATCCGCCGAAGAAACCACTTTTTGCTGTCATAAATGTGGTTACGGATGTAACGGCGGTTATCCGATAAAAGCTTGGGAATATTTTCATAAACACGGTATCGTAACCGGCGGGGATTATAAATCAAAAGAGGTATGAGATTTGTTAGAAGAGTATTATAACCTAACCTACCAGTGGCGTCATTTTAATTTTTGACAGGAAGGAACAAACGTTTTGGCTAGCCCATACAACCGAACCGATAAAAAAAATCGCAGCGCTCCCAAGTCGACTTCCACTTATATTTTTATCTTTATACAATTCCCATTATCTTACAATACTTTATACGCGTATGACGCGACAAAAGTAGCCTCCTTTAATAGCTGCAAAAAAGACGTGGAATAGCTAAATATTTATAGTACCTACATCAGTGATGACATTTTATATTTTTCTAGAAGTGTTTAACGATTTAAATTACAATATGAAACACGACTGCTAAACCTTATTGAAAAATGGAAAAATGTTAAATAGTTATCTTCAATTATAGAGATTTTTCAAAATCATGTATAAATTTAAGAGTGATATAATTTTGTTATTAGAATTTCTAGATTATAGTATTCGCGTCTATATATTTGAGGTAAAAAACTATAAATAGATATTAGTAATTAGTATCGTGACAAAAGTTTTCCAGTGCTTACACAATATTATATATCCTCGAAATTAAAATAACTCTAATGATGTTATTTCACCAACAACCGGCCCAACGAATGGAATTAATTTCATATAATCAGACAGGGGCAAATTCCCACCTTGCCCCCCCCCTCAATTGACGCTACTTACTATTAATGCATACATATATTATGTTTTGTTTGACCATGCACATGTCGTTTTTAGGGTTGTGAACCATACAGAGTCCCACCTTGTCCTTATGACGATGAAGGACACAATACATGCGCAGGTAAACGAGGGGAATTAAATCACAGATGCAGGAGAAAGTGTTACGGAGATAAGAACCTAGACTTCGATGATGATCACAGATTCAGTATGATTTATTACGAAAATGTTTTACACGTTGTTAAATAATATGTTATATCTATTGAACTATGATTTTAGCTCGTGACTCCTATTACCTGACTTACGAGAGCATCCAAAAGGACATTATGACTTACGGGCCAATTGAAGCATCGTTTGATGTATACAACGATTTCCCTAGTTACAAGTCAGGTAAAGGACCTCAACGGCGGTTGTATACATAATTTGTGTTTTTATTTTGATAACTATTTGATTTTTAGCTGATATTTCATGTTTAAAGGTGTTTATGTGAAAACGGAAAATGCTACATACTTGGGAGGACATGCCGTCAAATTGATTGGCTGGGGTGAAGAATACGGACTTTTATACTGGTTGGTGGTCAACTCATGGAACGAAGATTGGGGTGACAACGGTATTTTCAAAATTCAACGAGGCACAAACGAATGTAGTTTCGATAATTCGACAACTGGTGGTGTACCAATCGTTGACTAAGCGTTATATTTTATATTAAAATAAAAAATCTGTTTTATTAATTCCGTTTAAATAAAATACATTTTTGTTATTCAACATATTTTTATGCTTATTGCTTTTTTTTTGTAGACATGAGATATTGCATTAAAAAAATTCGAATATTTACAAATAAAAGTTTTTAGTTTTAGCTTTGATAATGGTATTGGATAAAATGAAAAACATTAAAAAAGTTTTACAATTGGGTACTGCATTGCCGTACAGTAGGACTCAATTGATTCACTGTGATGAAAGTGTTAAATTTGCATTCAGTGATTTAAAATAGCTGTATACGAACAACATTTTTGAGCGAAAATTACCTGTCAGAACACACTACTGGATTTGTTTATGTTTAATAATTTTTTTGCTTTTTGGTTAATTTAATTTTAATATTAATACAACTGTAGATTAAATGAATTGTATGCAAAAAACAATTGAAAAGAGCATTGTGTATTTAATACATAGTAATACACTTTAAAAGTTTCATGTACCCTCGAATAATATTTTTAAAAGACGACGAAATGGTTATAACGTCGTTATTCGTCGTTTAGTTTTTATAATTTCGTCCATATTTTAACTTAAATGTCTATTATAAAAAACCAAAATAAATTTACCTATGGTTATTTTTTTTTTGTGTTGCACTAGAAAACAAAATAGATATTGTTAAAAATTGGTTTTGCGCAAAACTTTTTTTCTTTATTCTATTGAAGCATCGCTGATTTATAACTCTTCATTAAACATTTCCACTTTTTGACACACGCATATTGCCACTGACTGATAATAAGTCACTGATATGACACGAACTATTATTGTAGGCATGTTATTGATACACTTTCAAATATTTTTATCCGCAGATAGCACATTTTGTGTTTGCATCGATAACGCTTTCCAAAAACGTGTTTTTAATTGTGTATAATGTCTAATTACAGTGTGAAATATTCATTTTGCCAAGAGGTTATTGTATTTCATAATATATCTAGTCATTATAATATATTTTAACACCGCATTAATCAGATTGACTATAACATAATATTCAGTTTTGTGTATTTGAAAAAAAAAATCGTTTTTACAATTCATAATAATACGCTTTACATTTTAACAGATCTTTTTAGTACTTCGCGGCAGTCTGATAAGTCGATAAGTGCACTATAACTAGCTCTCAAAACAATTACGTTTTGTAGAATTATTTAATGGACATTTATTATTCTTGTGACTCATATTTTATAATGATAATATTATAAAGAATCAGACGTATTCGATAAGTGCGTCTGAGCACTTAACAATTTCCACTTTTATGTAGCTAACTACAAATATTAAATATTTAATTTAAGGCTGACATATTAACTGTAAGTCGGAAAAACATCACTGTAAAACAATAGCATCTCAATCACTGAATATTATTTGTTTCTTAAGCACCGCAAAAGCAATGTATTCGTTTTTTCTTTATAATTTATAGTTTTAGTCGTATGCAAACACGACAGACGGAAAATTTAACTATATTTACAAGACCTAAAAGTACCTTAACTATATTGATTTACTATATATGCGATGCTATTATATTACTGTAGGCATCCTATAAAATGAGACTTGATCGTCTTGATAAAATCACTTTACCAGAAACTTTGTGCAAACTACCCAATTTCACGTTTGATATTCAGATTTAATTGAGCGGACTTTAAATATTATAGGTTACTCGTGCCAAATTATTACTTGTTTACGGGATAACATAATATTATTATTATTATATTTTATTATATTATTTTAAGCACATACCGTTAATTATTATCAACGTGAATCGTTACATTTTAACCCGATACATATTAATGTACAAAATAATATTTTAAAACCATCTTGATCAATACAATCATACACACATGCTCACATATAATATTGTTTCTGTATAATAAAAATATCTGAATAATACATTATAATAATTATTATATAATATAATGTAAGGGTGATAATTCAAAACGTTGTATTGTCAAAAATCAAAATGTTCACAAATTGAGAAAAACTATATCACATCTTAATACTTGTATTAACACTATAAAAAGGTTTTTTAATATGTTAAAAATGAAAAAAAAATATCTAACTGAGCGAAAATAAATCTATTTTGAGTTTAAAACATAGTTTTAATACTTTGAAAAGTTTGTACAGGCCAAAATGTGGTGTTGCCAGAAATATCACATTTCGAATAAGACGCAAGCAACATTACGTTTTGCCTATAGTATACTGTCAGTACACAATGTGCTGCTGTTGACAATACAACGTTTTGATTTAAACACGCACAATTTTAAATAATAAATAATTTTTATATTAATATCAAAAATAATTTTAAGTTTCAATTTTTACACTTGGTGTTATATAAGATTGTTATTTAAATTTGGTATTTAGCTTTTAACGAAAATATTTATTTAGTTTAACATGAATTATTATTCACAGAAAAATGTATATAAATCAATTAAAAAGCAAATAATGTAGTATAATATTCACAGTGTTACTTAACAAACACAAGTTTTTGTATAAAATACATTTTTAATTCTTTTGAGTAGTACAATTAATTAAAAATGTAACGTTTACATCAACAAACTTATATAAATTGCATACAAAAGAACAATATAGGTACTTGACAATATATAACTTGTATTATAATACTTTTTTTAAACAAGTTTTTAATTTTTAAATTGATATTCTGGCTTTATAATTTATAAATAATAATCAATTACAAGTTTAACAAATTAATATTAAAAAATACAAGTGAGTACCGCCCTGCTGTATAGTGGGTGTCAAACGGGGCTACATTGATGGATGTGTTAAATTTGAATTCAATGATATTAAATCATTGTATATGAAAAACATTTCTGAGCAAAGACGGTCTATCAGTCTTCATAACTATGAGTATTTAATATTATTGTTATTAAAATAATTAATTTAACTATTAATATTGCAGTAGGTTAAATAAATTTTCGGAGAAAACATTGCATTAGAAAATGTCATTGAATGTATAAAATATAGTAATATACTTTAAAAATTTTAAGCACCCACGAAAAATACTTTTAAATTACAACGAAATAACTGACATCGTTGTTCTTCATTTAAATATCTAATTTAGTTCAAATTTGAACTTTTATTAGAAACCTTGTTTTAAATTTTCAATCCTTAGCTATAAAAACTAAACATTTCTTAAATTTTAACTACAAAACAATTTACAAATGTTCGTTATTTTGATGAATTTTGATCAAGATTTTAACTTTAAATGCTTATAAAATTAATTGTGACTATGTTTTTTTTAATATTTTTGAACAGTGATTATAACAACTTATGAGGAACCTTGTATTAAATGTTCAAACATTTTGACCTATATCTATATTTATAAAAAAATAAATGTAAAAAAAAACAAAAATGTCATAAGCCCACAGGCTACATTTAGCTCAAAAAGAGTCAAAATATTTTTAAATTTTTTTTTTTGTGTATAGAAAATTATAATTTCAACATTTGGTGAATATTTTAAATGTATATAGTTATATCTTTTGTGAATAACGACAAAATAAGAAAATCATTTCCTTAGAAATTAGTAATTTACGAATGAATATCCAATGTTTAATTTCAAATGCTCATAAAAATTTTGTTTGACTTTCTGAAGATTTTTTTTTTTTGTGAAAGGTGGAAAAACTTATCTGGAATCTTATGTTATATTTTCATATTTTATAGGTTTAAACAAAAAAATTTTTATGAATTTCTATATCAAAAAAAACTGCAAATTTTCGTGGTTTTGATGTATTTTGTCGAAATTTTAACTTTCACTTACAGTAAGTTATGAAGAATCTTGTAAATTTTTAAGTTTTTTTACCGATTGAATAAATATTTATCGACAATAATAAAAAAAATAAAACACGAAAATTTATTATGCTTTTAAATAGCTTAAAAAGAGTTAAAATATATTGAAAATTGTGTAGTGTATAGTAAATTCTTATATAAACATTTATTGAAATTTCATATATCTACGGTCATTATTTCATTTGTTACACCAAAAAAAAAAAAAATAATAAAATCGACTTTATCAAAATTTTTTAAAACACGTTATTTTTAATAATAATATGAATTTACTATATTTTTTAGAAATTATTTTAAAATGAGACATAATTTAAAATTTCGCTAAAATAATAATAATTACTATTTAGTATTTACACGTTAAAAAGTTAAATAAAAATTGACTGATTTACGTTACTATAAAATGACGTAATACAACGTTTCGTTGTTTGATTATTTTTATAGAAATAATTGAATTTTAGTCCAGATTTGAATTAATCATACTTTTTTTACACAACAATCGATGTTTATCTCAATTTTCATTTTTTTGGGACTACAACGTTTTGAATTATCACCCTCTAAGAGTGTATTTTGTTTTTGTTCGTGATTGTATGACTTTTGAACTACTTGACTATTTACAGTAAAATTTATATCAATAGATTCCTTGAGACTTGGAAGGTGTTTACACCTTATTTTTCCTAACCATATAAGTGGCTAAAGAGTAGCTCGTACGTGGATTTAGGTTTCGGCTCAAGAATATTTTTTTATTATTTATAAGGTTGCTCTATTGGTTACGTCATATTGTATTACTATTATAATTTATAGAAATATGGCAGATACATTTTTTTACAAATATTTTTATAAAATAAACACATCTTTGGCACGATCAACACCGGGTAGAACAACTATAGTTTATTATATATTATGCACGGTAGAATCCATGTATTCGTCACCTTTGGGACTGGGAATATGATCGGGTTATCTAAAAATACAGATAAATACGAATTTACAGCACATATTAATTAACTATATAATGCACTGTACTTACATACATTAATACTAAAAAATTGAAAGTAAAAAAATTACTTGGAAAAAAAGTCAATTCTAGATTTTTGTTTAGCAAATCAAATACTAGATATAGTTATATTATATCAATATAACTATACTAAATATCGATGATACTACAGTCGTCGGATAAATCGGAGTGGAAGATCAGCTGAGACTCGAAGATGGACGAGAGGGGTTATACTGTATTAGAAAAAAAGTCAATGTGGACACTTATTTTATAGTTATGTTATTGTTGATTGCATTCGTTTTCAATCCTCATGGTCACGTTTTAACCTAACTTAGGTGTAAAAGGGGTATTTGCTTCAGGTGGCTAATTTTGAGGGTCGGAAAAATTTAAACTACTTACCTAAAAAAAATTGATATTATAATGATTCTTCATAAATATTTTTTTTTCTTTAAAGTTCAATTTTTGTGAAAATGTTTAAAAATAATTTATAAATTGAAATCATGGCGTTCAATTATTTTAATATAAACTTTTTTATTTTTTTAACCCTCTTTTAACCCTTTAAAGTTTAAATTTTAAATCATAGAAACTTTAAAATACTAATAATATTGAACTGAAAAATTAATTTAAAAAGGTAAGAAAGTCGTTTTCAAGTGAACTTCGTGACGAATTCAAAATTTTCAACATTTGTTTCCGATTATTATAATAGTCTGCTCAATTGGCAAAAGATTGATACTTTTAGATAAAAATATAGTAAATAATGTTCGTCAAGCACGCAACGATATGATTTCGACTTGTGCTTGTGTGTGCGAAAGTTTTCTTTAATTGTTTCACACTAATGATCATTAACTATAAACACAAATATACGATGTGCACGCAAGCATTATAGAAATCGTCTATATGAAACCCCTTTAAAACGATCGGTATCAAATGTTCATTTTCAGAAAATACCATCGTACCTCACAAGTTAACAGCGCCATTCTAATTTATTTTAGAGAATGTCATTAGTAGGGCTCGGAACTTGATACATTTGAAAAGTACTAAATATGCATACACGATGTGCATAAACAGGTACAAAATTAATATGTTTTAAAAATATACACTATTTGTTTTTTTTTTGTTAATCCTAATTTTCATAAATACAAACATTTTACTAAAAAATATATTTATGTTCTATAATTTTTACTAAATATTTATTAGTAAAAATGGGAATTTTATTTCAAATAGGGTTTTGAAAAACACGACACAATAATCTAGAGAAAAACCTTAAAAAAAATATACATTCTAAAGAATTAATTTTTTTTTTTTACTAAATTCTCAAATTATAAACTCATCATCGTGTATGGTCTAAAAATATGTAAAATGTAGAAATACGCTCTTGAAATTATAAAAAAAAAATTAAACTAACTAATGAAACTAACCTAACCTTTTTCCACGAGCGTTTTTAAACGCGCGTTTATGAAATGCATTGGAAGAAATACAAGCGTTCCCATTTAAACGCGAGTGAGTTTTGAACGCAAGGTCTTGCCTCTACGCGCGTTTTTCTTTAAACGCGCGTTTGATAACAATCAATTGCAGAAGGTTAGGACGTTTCCACGGAAAGCAAAACGCGCGTCTCGGTTTACCAACTATGCTAAATAAAAAAATATATATAAATAAATAAAAATATTAATAAATATATAAATATTTTATAGTATAGTTTACCGACTATACTATAAAATTGTACTCGTAAGCTTATTTTAGTAATTAAAAATATATAATATACCTATGAACTTACCGTAATGTAACAGCTAGTCTCTCAATCGCTGGAATACATGGTCGCATATTTGTATCCTCGCCACTTATATCATTTGTAATTAGATTTAATAGTTCATTAAATGATTGTCGAGACATACGAAAATAACTAAAAAATTTGTGTTCATCCTGTATCAAGTCATTATATAGTGTATAAAACTGACCAGTCTGAAGCCTTGGTTGAAGTAGTGGATGTACCTAAAATCGATGTTTTCTTTTTTGTTTATTTCTTTTTCTTTTTATTAAAACAAGAGCAATGGCATCTTCTTCCTCGGAGTTCATGATGTCGTTTGGAAAATAAATATAAAGCGATGACTAGAATGGTAACGCGCATTTAACGCGCGTGGAAAAGGATTCTGCAAAAATATGCACTATAAACTTTTAATATTTTTTTCGTGGAGTCGTAAAATTAATTTCAAGATTAATTGGCAATAAATCTTAAAGCCCCGAAAAAACATACAAGTACGATAACTTCTGGGCCCTAGTGATTAGCTTGAGTGTACGGGGGTAAGGTGTCGTAGGATTTAGCGCGTGTCACTCTGTACGGGTGATAACAGGCACGTCACCAAGGAGAAGGGGGTTTTTAAGGGCCGGGGCTCCTTAAGAGAAGTCATTGGCTTCAGACTGGCCCCCTCAATTTAGTCATTTTAATTTTAAAATATTTTAAATATTATAGCGTTTAGTTGTCCCAAATCCCGGAAATATATTACATTATGTACTGTGTATAATTAACAAACATATAACACAAATTTAATTCCAAGATTTTATTTTATAAAATATTTGTCAAATGACCATTTGAGAACATGACAAGTCTAATAATATAGATTGAAAACTGGAAAACACCAAAATAATAGGTCTATTTTTGATGAACACAACTGCAGCCAAATAGACATACTATTACCAGTGACAGTGATCAGTAATCCGTATAATAAAATAAACATACCTGACAAATAACAATATAATCTATAGAATTTGAATATTCATTGTAACGGTACAGCCATATACACATATATAAAAAAAAGGTCTTTTTACCAAGACCACTACACACTGTTCACATCGTTATAACGATATAAAAAGCAACACATGACAGGATAACAACGTTGATATCAGGCGACTCTACATGAAACAATTTCAAGATTTTGACGAGGGAAAAGCGGACGAATAAAAGTACTTATGATGTAAATGCGATGCTATGATTCCTCGTCACAACTGAAATATCGACCAATCAGCACCGGCGTTTGCCTCCGAGTGGTTATACGCCGGGCACTTTTTGCCATTCAAACACTCCGACTCAAACCTTCAAATCTTCAACGTCTCGTTTCAATACGACGAACGAAGCCTGGAGGAATCCAAGAAGCACAAACCAAATCGGCGGTCCAACGAACCGACCGACGATTGAAAGAATGCCGACGCCCAGTGTCAAGACTGAATGAATAGAGCTTGCAGCGGGAACGAGCCATCAGCGTTCCGGCGGGACGAATCTACGCTCAACGGACCTACGACAAGACCGGCGTCGAATTGCGGGTTGCCTATACTACATGTCCGACGGCGCGAATCTTGATCGGCACCGCTCGGGGCTAATCGGGCATTGTTTTGCCCATAGACGAACGTTCTCGAAGTACTGACAAACCGCGTCAAGGCGTGGTACGGGCGACGCCGTAAACTCTTTACCGATTCCGATTCCAACGGTACCAAAGCCCAATCTACTCTCGGCCGTCCGATAACCACGGGAAACATATAAAAACTGTCCTTTTCAGGACAACCACACACGCGCACCTCCCAACCGCGCCTGCTACGGTCACGTTACCCGGACGCCGCTTGTATAAACTGGCCCGACATTGGACTTTTAGTTCCCAGCCAAAATTGTATATATATATAAACTATTCCGGAATTTGTACAGATAGCACGGCCATTATCCCACGAGCAATGAGATTGACGGACCCAAGACCCTATTTCCCCATTTATGTAAATATTATTTTATGATGGAAATAAACACGCATATATGCACTAAAAAGACCGGAGAAATTCATCATTACGCGGCGGTACTATGTCTGGCTCGAGTATCGCTTCATCCATTATTCACGCAATCACGCAACAGTTCACAAACAACAACGATAATTAAGAGACAATAAGTAATTTTAATTATTCAAAAAACTTGAAAATTGAGGAAGTTATGTATGATATTAATACATATTTCAGATAAATTTTATTTACCCAAGTCTTATTTGCCTATATTTTATATTTACTAATTATAAGAGTAACTTCCTAATTTCCTATATTAATATATTATAAAAATTAAAAAATATAAAACTAATTAACCAATATGGACAATACGTTATTAAGTTTTATATATATATATATATATATATATATATATATATATATATATATTGTGTGATAAGGGTGGGTATATAATATAATATAAGGTACAAAAAGCAAAAAGGGGCCAAACAATTTTTCCAATTTTCTGAACAATAAAATTGTAAATTATGGAACGATTGGATAATTATATAAAGATAAACACGACCGACTGCAGCCCTCTTAATATAAATAATAAAAATAACTCTGATAATTCATAGAACAGTTAAAAATTTGAAATATTGAAAGCATAATCATTGAATGTTTAATGTACCGTATTTTTATTTGGGGACTTTTTTTCCTAGATTCAAACAATTGTCAAATTTGGATAATTCCTTATTCTCTATTTGCTTACAAATCCGAGCCCTGGTTTTTACTTTAATAATTTTGTGACATTAAACCAAACGCACATTGATAACTTCAGCACAGTAAAAACGGTTTAACATACATTCGAATCTTGTAACATCTAAATCCATAATTGAATTCCTGTTTTTCAATTTTCATACCTACTTACTATTTAGCACGTCGTGCAGTCGCCTGCGGTCCGAAATCGCCTCGTGCAGTTGTACTGGAGTAAGTTTTCGTGCAATTTTTGCAGTTGTGCGTGATAATATACTCAATACAGATATTGTTCGAGTTTCCAAAAAACAAATTATCTGACGATACACGTGTCTACATTAGAACGTAACCCGCATGTCGGTGATATTACGGATTACGTTATAATGTATTATCGTTTTCGATTACAAATTTACAATTCATAGAAGTAGCTAAATACGCCTACCAATATAATTGCTAAGTAATCATGAGTGTTTGTCAATTGCGCCGATTTTCCAGACTACCTGTAATTCACACATCTTTTGTGTCGGCGGATTTATCACAAACTAAAAAGGTATACATCAATTGTACCAGGAATAAATAAATATTTTTAGATATTTTATTTTAATGCATTTTAATAAGACAAAAAAAAGTACATAATAAATGTATATGCTAGTATTATAAGTCACAATCAAAAGCCGTAAAAATACTTGTTGAGAATTTAATTAAATTAAATCATTAAATACAATCAAACATAAAGAATAATAACATATAAAATAAATTTTAATTTCAAAAATCGTAAAATTTTGCAAAGCAATTTCCAACATTTTTTTGGTTCAAGTAGTGATAGGCCAAATATCCACCTTAACCATTGTCCAATTCCGCTTAAATAATTTTATATTCACTAATTAAGCCTAAATTTTGAATTTTTTTCACCGTGCTTAAAATATATGAAAACGACAGCCATGTACAATTATAGTAGGCCAAACAATAATTGTAGCATTATGTAAACTTTTCTCAAAATCTAATTTTACAATCCTAAATTCAATCCTACTTTGAATTGAATTTAATTAATAATTTTGATTGATTCGCAAATATCAACTAAACCTTTTAGAACTCTTTCATAGACAATAGTTTCTTTACTTGGTAAAATAATAAAACTATAATGGAATATAATGTCCATTATTTACTGTATACATCGTAACAAATTGATAAAAAAATTTTAGACAGTAAGAAAATGTTCCATTCATAAATATTTTTTCTTGACAACAGACGAACTTTAAGTTAGTTACCGTTGAAAACGCTGTTATATTATTTTCAAAATCATTTATTAATAAAAACTATTAACTTCTATCTGTACGTAAGTGTTGTTATGTACATTATTGATTCCTGAGTTACTCGCAAAACGGTGGGTAATTTTTTAAATGTAGATTTTCGTCTTGCTCTATATAAATGTTGTCGTATATTTGATATCTCTTCAATTTTGCAGTATCGCCGGGGCAATTAATGCACAACCTTTTTTGGACCTCGATATCGTCTGGCGCAGTTGATGTATACCGTTTTGAATACCATAATTTTTTTTCTTTACGCCTGTGATTTCTGGCGCAATTAACGTACGTCCGTAATTATTACTTTTATGCCATGGATAACAAAGAAATGGATAAGACAACATAACGTATAATAAGTGACGAACTTTACGAATTGATGCCAAAAAAGTATACCTATAATCGAGTATCGACTATTGACTATCAATATACATATTATAATCATACCACACAAAAATATAAACAAACGGCCTCAATTTCTTATCTATGTTTGACCGTAAAACTAACACGTGCTGAATTTGAGGCGTTCCATCCATTGCTTTATTATCTACGTTCTATACCAGTGGTTTTCAATCATTTTTTTAATCACGGCACACTATGCTCATACAATTTTCATGA
This sequence comes from Pentalonia nigronervosa, assembly GCA_014851325.1. Lineage (NCBI taxonomy): Eukaryota > Metazoa > Arthropoda > Insecta > Hemiptera > Aphididae > Pentalonia > Pentalonia nigronervosa. Next base: position 61,649 of record JACXSJ010000937.1, on the reverse strand, counting down.
CACACGTTCTACCCATGATGGACATTCATAAGACTTTTTTTTTATTCTTTATTTAATAGTTTTTACACCAAATAAATAAACAAAATACTAAAAAATAATATAAAATATTGTATTTTTTTTATTAATTGTAATTGTATTTATTATTATTAATTATAATTATATTTCATTACTAAATTATTTATTAAGTAGGTATATTTAATGAGAAATGTATGCTTAATGGGTGCTGTGAATATCTTTAATTCTTAGACGAATAGTATAGTTGACAGGCATGTATGTACATGATATGATATCCTCTACTGAAAAAAAACTTTTAAAAATCGCGCCACACCTAAACATTACTCGCAGTTTGAAAACCACTGTTCTATACTCATTTACTCAGTGGTCACATAATATCTACAATTCACTATACTGCTGTTGTAGTAGTAGTATAGTGTTTTATGAGCAGTTGAAGTGTGTTTAAGCTCTAGTACGCAGTGTTGGGAGTAACTGTTGACTTTTGTCTGTTGTAATCTATATTATTTGCACTTGACAGTTATAATTTTCAGCTGTAGTACAGTAGAAACTTGATTAACCGTCAATATCGGAACCGGGACAATGACGGTTAATCGAATAGACGGTTAACAAAAATACAATAATACAAAACAATTTTTCAACAAACTTATATATTTTACAACGTAATTTTCAGACAAAAATAATAAATATAATAATAATAGAATAATAATAAATAATAATGAATAATAAATACTAATAATATATAATACATATGTTATAACATAAAGAATACCATTCTAAAAAATATTAAACGAAATACCCCGTCATCTTCTTCTGTTTTTTGATTCACGAGCTTTTTGAGCGGCCGTGTTTCGTATTTTACGAAGAAGTAAGACCTGCGTTGCATTTGCCTCCTCTTGTACCTCAAACCAATCAATGCATTTTGATAACATAGCTTCTACTTCTGCGTGGCTAGTTGATGGTTTTAAGTCAAGCACTGAATCTTCGACGTCGTCAATAACTTCTTCGTCAACGGTAGTGACATTAAAAATAATTTGATCGTCATTTAAAATTTCAAATCCTCCATCCTGTTTATCACTTTCTAACCAATCCGTTACTTATTTCGTTGATAATATTTCACTATTCAGTCCATTAAAAAGTTGTACAATTTCTTCTACACTAACAGTATCAGATTCCTTAGATTCGAACAGTGTTGTTTCAGGCCATAGTTTATTCCACCCATTCTTTAGGTTTGTTACAGTCAGATCAGCCCATGCACTGGCAACATTGAAAATAGTATCTTTTATGTTGTAATTTTTCCAAAATTCTTTAATGCCTATGGCGTCCTCAGAACACTTTCGATTAAACTTTTTCTGTACCGACGCTTCATATTTTTAATTATTCCCTGGTCCGTAGGTTGGAGAAGAGGGGTTGTATTTTCTGGGAGAAAGAAGCATGTTATATTGCCATCGTCACTTTTCAGTTCTCCGGAGGGATGTGTTGGGGCATTATCCATAAGCAGCAGCGCTTTCTGCAACTGCTTTTCGACGAGATGAAATTTTACTTGTGGTATAAACATTTTATGAAACCAATCCGTAAATATTGTTTAATCCATCCAAGCACTATTTTGTGCATAATAATTCACAAGTAGTGCATTTGAATTAAAATTTTTAAATGTACGTAGTTTTTTGGATTTTCCTATCACCAGCAAAGGTAATCTATGATTGCCGGTTGCATTTGCACAGACCATAGCAGTGATCCGGTCTTTTTTTACCTTAAAACCTGGAGCTGTTTTTTCCGAAAATGATGCCAGTGTTTTTTGTGGTAAAGCTTTCCAATTGAGTCCAGTTTCATCATAGTTATAAACTTGTTCTCTAACGAGTTTAAGTTCAGATTGTATTTTAAATTTGAATTGTTCCTTGAATTTAGCAACAACTGCGCAATTCGCGCTGAGTTTCTCTCCGCTAATATCTAGTTGTCGAATGCTGTGACGAAATTTAAACTTATCAAGCTATCCTATACTTGCTTTGAAGTTTGGATCGCCATTAAGTTTTTTATTCATTACAATTGCCTTGGCCATTATAATAGGACCTGAAAGTGGAATTCCTTGACTTCGGGCTTGAATAAACCACTGATGCATAACGTTGTCAAACTGCTCATATTTTGCCGACTTCATGGTTTTACGACTTTTTAAATCGCCATCCTTGCTTTGCATTAACGATACATGCTGCTCAATTTTTTCAGCATCACGTTTTATATCATTCACTGTTGTCCTCCCAACACCATAAATCTGAGCAATATTGATAGCAGTTTCGCCTTTCTTCAAATGTTTGATAATTTCAAATTTTTGATTAAATTCTAATACAACGTTTGCGCTTTTCTACCATCTTCGAAATACAACGCATAAACTACAAAAACGCTAATTCGTACACACAGTCTACTCGGCAGTCCCTGGTTAAATTAAATGTATAACTATTCAATTTGTTTGTTATCGCCGCATTCATCGCGTTTATTGCATTGATATTATAAACTATTTTTATACGTATAATAGTCGTCGCGTTAGGTACCGCGACGATTTTATCGCTATCGCATTACATATAAACTTTTTTTTGACGGTAGCTGATGACGGATAACAGAAACTGACGGTAAATCAAGTTTCTACTGTAATTACAAAAAAAAAAAAAAAAATAAGACTGATTGGTGGTCCTCAGTAAAAAAAAATCAAACATTTTGTTTGCTTCATAACGGCATTGGCTCTTAATCTGGCTCTATGTTAAGTGATTTGTTTCCATAACTCTTTTCTTATTTTAGATACTGAGCTGAGCGATAAATGTATTGGTTTTAAAATGGCATAATTTTAACAAATTAGATATTTAAACAAAGAATATCGACTTTGTTTGATTTATAGTAATTTAAAAATATTTTTTGTGAGTACTTAAAACTTTTAAAGTATACTTTAGTATTTTATACAAATGATGAAATTTTCAAATGAAATGTTTTCGACAAAAATTAATTCAACCTATTCTATTATTAATAGTAAAATTAATTAGATACCTTAACAGAAATAATATCATAAAATATACGTACTTAGTATTATATTAATTTGAGTTGACAAGCCGCCTTCGCTTAGAATCGTTTTCGCATGCAATGATTTATCATTTAATTAAAATTTAACATATCCATTACAGTGACCTAATGCACAGCAGATTGGTACCTACTTATCAAACTTTGTTAGGTTACAACTAAAATTATTTCTAATTTTTTTTTTCATATCTTGAGAAGTTTTCTGATTTTTTTTACTTTTGACTCCCCTTCTACAAAAATACCAACTTTATCTCATTTTTAGCCAAAAACCATCTTCTAAGTAAGAACATCTTATCATTTTTTACTGCTTATTGAACATTAAACACGGATGCCATTGTTCGGATTGACATTTTTTTTAATATACAATATATAATCTCTCTCTCTTTCTATATATATATATATAAATAAATATCTGTCTGTTTGTATGTCCTTTATGCATTCCCAACCCGTTCAATCGATTGCGATTAAATTTGGGACATAGATAGATTAGACCTCTGAGAAAAGAACTTGGCTAATTTAAAAAGGTAGAGTTCCAACCTCGGAAGGTGCTCACACAGAGATTTTTATATTTACGATGGAAATATTTGTTTATAAATGGTCATTATTGGTTTGTATAATCTCTGTTTATTTATAAGGTTGCTATAATTACATATTTTATAACTATTATAATTAGTAAGAGTATATCATATATACATTTTTCAAACAAAATAGATTTATAGAAAAAAACAAATCTTTGGCACGGGCAATCGTCGCAATGTTTATCATGTACCTAATCTAGGTATCTACCTAATTCTGATTTCACTCACTTACGCACCTCGTGAGATCCACAATTCACTACAGGTGGATTGCTTACCTGATAATTTATTGCTCGCATATTGTCTGTGAACTAATACAATGAATTGCCTACTTAGGTGGTTTAGATGCATATAAATCACTTCAGATTAATCTTAACTTAATATTTGGCTCGGGAAACACTGGAGACAACTAGTATATATATATATTTATATAGACCGTTAAAGCAAATATTATATCTGAACACGTGAGAATAATTTCATAAATCATGATAGTATAATTTTGGTAAAAAATAATTATGTTTCAGCATCACTACCTTTACTCTGACATATCACAGTACGAGAAGATTAAAATTTTACTCTTCGTACAGAAAACATAAAATTACTGACAAAGAAAATTTTTTTTTAATAAATGATGCATTTATTAAGTTGCGGGAACACCTCCTGTTGTTGAATTATCCACTTTGCATTCGTTTGTGCCTCGTCGAATTTTAAACAAACCCCGGTCGCCCCAATCTGCGTTCCAAGAGTTGACCATCAACCAATATAGGACTCCGTGTTCTTCACCCCAACCGATCAACTTCACGGAGTGTGTCCCTAAATATGAGGCATTTTCCGATCTCGTGTAAATGCCTGAAAACCGTCAAATTTATGAAAAAAAATCCATACGCAAAATGCATTAGATATAATGTACCCTATCCTCATATTTTACCTGACTTATAGTTTGGAAAATCGTCGTACACATCGAACGATGCTTCAACTGGTCCGTAGTTTATCACGTCCTTTTGGATACCTCTATATGTGAGATAGTAATAGTCTCTCGCTACAAACATGATTTCAAAAATGACGCACGCATACCTATCATATGATAAACTATAAAAATAAATCTTACTGTATCTGTGATCTTTGTCGAAATCGAGATTTTGGTCTCCATAACACGTTCTCTTGCATCTGTGATTTTTTTCCATTGGTTTATCTGAGCATATATTATTTCCTTCTTCGTCATATGGACAAGGAGAAACTCTGTATGGTTGACATCCCTAAAAACGACGAGTAGACGGTTAAACTAATATATATATATATATGAGATTGGGGTATGATAAGACACTCAACTTATAATTCTTTTTTCGTAATATTTTTTAACTAAATTAATAATTTGTTAACGTACCAATGTATACAAAAATAAATTGAATTTCTTTATTTGTATATAAATTAAAATTTTTTTTTTAAAGTTTCAAAAGTTGGTTTTTTAAAAAATATCATGTTTCCTCGTCTTGCTAGAAAGAGTGGACGATTTTTTTGAGGAACAAACTACAAACTAAACCTTTGAATATGGATACAATTATTTCAGCGACTAATAGTATATAGTACTTAGAGATTTTACTGTAATATACATCTTATGTTAAAATAGTCACTCAGATCTGACCACAAAGTGAATTTTCCATTTTAATTTTAATGATATTAATAAAATATAATATAGTAAAAATGATTCATAAAATGATACGTGCTTGTATATTATGTTCAACAGTAGGCGGAAAAATAAACTACAATTTAATTAATGTTATTCTAAGAACATTTTCTACAATTATTTTTATGTTATCATAATGTATTATCATTAATATTAAACAATATTAATACTCAGAGGCTAATATAACAAAGTTGTGCGGAAAAAAATGAATTATAAACAACTGATTACGATTTATTTGCAATTCTCATCATACCTCACAACTTAATTTTACTCTAGTCTTCCATATAAATAAGAACATGTTTCCAAGTTAGTCACCTCTTCTGACTTATAATTTCCTCCGGTAACAATACCGCGTATTTTAAACCACTTCCAAGCATTTATCGGATAACCACCGTCACATCCGAATCCACATAAATGACAGCAGAAAGTGACCTCTTCGGCGGATAACAATTCATTGAAATCTGCATTTGTTGCTATACACAAACGGTCGGCGAATGCCGAACTCGTGGACACCGCCTAAACATAAAATCCGATTTAAATTATTGCTGAACTCTCAATGCAAATAATTCGATATTAGTACATACCCAACTTGATCCACAATTTCCTTGGTCACGGACTTCTCCGATCGTTTTACAACGTAACCATTTCTTCCTCGCGTCAAATTTCCCGGGAATTTCCACATACGAGTTGTTAGTGTCATCCTCGGTCTTGTACATTTTATAATTATCTTTGTTTGGAATTTGTACGCCTTTTGATCCCAAAAGTCTTAGGATGTGTTCTTTCGGGGTACTTGGGTCAAAATTAACACCAGCCTAATTGATTGAATGTGATAAGGAGAATAGTTAATAATTTACACTTAAATAAAACAAAAATTGATGTATATTGTTTTATTAATAATACTTTTGGATTCTGAACGGTGCGATGCATGTATTGATTTTAAAATGATGTGCATGCGTGTATGTTTTTGTGATAGTGTACACGATTTATAGTATAAAATATAATGCTTATATTTTCAACTATAATATGTTTTTTTGATCGAAATTTGAAAGTAGATTGTACTTTTAAAAGGTCAACATTAAAAAAATGGACAAGAGGATACCGTTCTATTGTATAATAGGTGTTGAGTGGGTCACTGCAATTGATGCATTCAATTTGAATTCAATAATATAAAATTATTCTAAGCGAAAACTGTCTGTAGGCCTATATTGCTGTAATTATATTTTATGATATTATTGCTGTTTAAAATAATTAATTTTACTGTTAATACTACAGAAGGTTGAATTATTTTTTAGAAAAAACATTGCATTTGAAAATGTCAACGAGTGTATAAGTGTATTAATAAGAAAAATGGCTGTCGACACACGAAATTTTAACCAAATATTTACATAGGCATTTTCCACACACAATACAATTTTCAATATTTTTTACTTTTTTTGAACTAGTTATAAGTATAATATATTTTTATGTATTTAAAATTTTTTTTTATCATCCTTGATACAATTTTTTTTAATAGATCAAAAAAACTTAAAAAATTAATACAAGATTTTCAATAATTTATTATAAGTGAAAATTAAAAAAAAGTTGAGCATAAATATATAATATTTTTTTATAAGCATCTAAAATTAAAATGTTGATAAAATATGTAAAAATCACGAAAATTTGAATTTTTTTTTTTGATTTAGAAATTTATAAAAAATGTTCTATTTAAGTCTAAGTTTTGAAAAATTCAGCACAAGATTCTCTACAAGTTTTTCTACCTTTCACAAAAAAAAAAGTTTACCGGAAAGTTAAAATAATTTTTTAGAAGCGTTTGAAATTAGATATTGAAATATCACCCGTAAATTACTAATTTTTCAGTGGACAATTTTCTCATTTTGTTGTAATAGTTAAAAAACGAATAATTATAAACAATTGAAATTTTCATTGAATGTTAAAACTATTGTTTCCTATACACTAAACAAATTTTAAAAATATTTTGACATTTTTTGAACTAATTACAAGCATATGCAATTTTCTGTTTTAAAATTATTTTTCTATAATTTTTCGTTTGGTCGAAAAGCTTGAAAATGTAATACAAGGCTCCTTAAAGTTGTTATAATAGTAGTTCAAAATATTAAAAATACTAGGCATAGTTTTTTTTATAAGCATTTTAAATTAAAATTTTGAACAAAAATTATCAAAATATCGAACATTTGCTAATCATTTTGTAGTTAAAAATTTATAAAATGTTCAGTTTTTTATAGCTAAGGATTAAGAATTTAAAACAAGGTTTCAAGTAAGTAGTTAATAGTGTAACCAAAAAATCAAAATAATATATTAATATGGTTATTTTCTATAGATATTTTAAATTCAAATTTGGAAATTAGATATTTAAATAAAGAATAACAATGTTAGTTATTCCGTTGTAATTAAAAAATATTTTTCGTGAGTGCCCGAAACTTTTAAAGCATATTATTTTATTTTATATACTCAATTAAATTTTCTAATGTAATGTTTTCGGAAAAAAAATGAATTACATTCATTTCATATTTATTGACATTATTAATTTCTCGTAAATGGATCATACTGTAGCCAAAAAATCTAAAAAAATATATTAACTTATTTTTTATATATATATATATATATATATATTATGTATTTGTTTAAATTTGGACAAAATTATATATTTAAACGTAAAAGTATGATATTAGTTATTTTGTTATAACTCAAAAATATTTTTTCCTTTGAATCTTTTACGTTTAATATTATATTCTATATTATATACAATGACTTTTTAAAAACATTTAGATTAATGCTATGTTATTGCTATAGTTACCCACGAACTTAATTTCACCGTTTCTACAGAAATTCAGTACAGACTTAAAATTGAATAACAATAATATAATAATTAAATATAAATAATATGATAAATGCAATAATTTATGCAAATATTTATTCAATTTACTATATTACTTAATGGTAAAATCAATTAGTAATTACCAAATAAGTGTTTTAAAATGTCACGAAATATACAATTTTGAAATATTTCAGTGTTTATTATTTTTTTCTATCTTGTAAGAGAATTAATACTTCGTTGACATACGTTTTAATTGGACACATTTGACATGATTTTTTTGACGAGTGTCATTTTTTATCGTTCTCTTCCAAATTCTGTAACATTTTATGAATTCGGGTACTGTGTTTACCCATTTTAAATTTTAATAATATGCATTAGGAACAAAAACATGGTGTAAGTACTTATTTAATTGTATTTAATCGTTTTTAATCTGCAATGGTTTGTCATTGAATTCAAATTTAACACATACATTACAGTGACTAACTCAATGACAATAAGGAACACTCCACACGTACTATACAACAGAATAATTACCAAATCCCCCCCCTTTTTTTTTTGTACAGTAATTATTTGTAATACAATTTCTCTATTTACTATTTTCTAATAATCTATTTTATTTGAAAAATTGTTATGTATAAATTAAATATAAATTACATATGTTAGTTTTAAGATAGTTTTTAAATTTCTATGATTGTCAAGGTTTTTTAAAACAAGAATTAGATCAATCTTATAATACTATTGGAATTGTAATTACTAATTCTATACACACAACCAGGGATTGCATTTGTTTTACATTTTGCGTTATGTTTTGTTTTGAGTGATATTCATTTATTTTTGTTTACCGTTTTCTATATTAATTACGTTTACAAATGTCGATTGTTTTTTATCATATACAACGTTATAATCATAACGTTGTTATAACGTTTGCTTTGCAAGCCCTGGGTGTATTAATTGTTTTAAAAATAAAATAAATTAATGTATTTCAAAAAATATATATTTGGTTGTTGGTTTCTACGATATTTCGGCTTAATATCGTGTACAATTAAGTACGACATATTTCGACGAGAAGAAACAACTATATTATGACTTACCTCCCATGTCGTTGCATGTTCATTGATTTTGTCAATGAAATCTTTTTCCAAAAAATATGCTTGTTCCGTTACGTAGACACTGATTAATATAACAAACACTAAAATTATTACCCTAGCCATTATTAAAACCGTTTTTTTCTGAGAGTATAACAAAATAAAAATACAATAATGTACCTATCCGTAGTATTGTTGCCTGCGAGTACAACAAGTTTCATTAGATGTTTAAATATTATACTACATTTATACATCCCAGATCCTTAACTTTATGTTATTAAGTATTTCTCAGAAGAAACTTTTATATATTGTCAAGTGTTTGTATATATTATAAAATATATATATATATATATATATAATCTAGTCGATTGAGAATTCCATAATCATTCTACAATACATTGAAAAATAAAAATATAAAATTCCCTTGAACAAAATATTCCACTTGAAAATTTGTGTATAGGTAGATATAACTATTTATTTATAGAGTTTGTTAATAAGTTTTGATTATGTTTTGGTTACCTACTTGTCTAAAATGTTATAATCAGTAGGTACCTTTATCGATATCAGAAGGCGACTGTTTGTATTGGAGGAATATAAAGTACCTATCTACTGGTCTTACCGATTTTACAAAAAAAGAGCGTATTTTTCAACGTTCTCGGAGTGTTTTATTTACAATACTTATAATGACTTTTTTTATTATACAAGAGAGTAAATAATTGTTAATATTACGCATTTTGGATGACTCGAATGGCACTTGTTGATTAACGTAATATGGATTTGAAATAAAAATACTTATTTTAACTATCGAATGCATAACATAAATATTGGTGGTGTGAATTTTAAATTTTCTTACGAATATTTAAAACATAAGAGAGTATATGTAATATATCTGAAGTAGTAAGGTCTAAATATGAACAAATAGGGAAATATTTAATCGATGAGTTGTCATAGTTTGAATAGTTGTCATTTGAAGTACTTACCTATCTAGATATATGATCAAACAAAAGAACTTGCGGTAGGTATTTAGAAGAATCGTTATAAATCATAATTCCGCATTATGGTAATGGTAAATTTATATCAAGTCAAGTATGCATAATTCATATGCATAATACAGTTGAACTTGGTTAGCTCGAAGTTGAAGAGACCGACAAATCGAAACTTCGAGTTATTCGCGAAAATATTCAATTCAGGCATGATTTTTTTGCATTGTTGAAATAGTAAATTCTAGGGATCAAGGAAAAAGTTTGAGGTATCGACGATTTCGAGTGAAGAGGTTTGAGTTAACCAAGTTCGACTGTCCAATAATATTTGTCCCACTGTCCTAGCTGTCAACGCATGTGCCATTAGAACAATTGTTAGTAGTTTGTCAGATTGAGCATTGGGGTTGGTTTCTTTTTGTGTGAAAATTGTTTTAAATAAAGACTATTGTCTATTATTGCTTTCGAATAAATAATTATATACTTAACCGGCATCGGAGTATCACGCCTTATAAATTAGTTTGACCGAGACGGCAATTCTTCCATAGCGTATTGGATGATATACCTGTTAGCTAGGGTTTTACAATTTCATGACATCTTCATGAACAATTTCATTTATACGAAAAATAAATTGTTTATTGTCAAATAATTATATAAATTTTTATGAAGATTTTTTTTTTTTGTGAAAATTTAATGAACAATTTTATAATTGCTCGTAATAATTTCTTATATCAAATAAATATCCCTTGATATTATAAAGTGATAGTATGTTTAACCTTCATAATTTTATTTAAAACTATGTATGTATTTGTATTATACTATTTACTCATTTTTTTTATTATTTTAGGCTGCTTTTAAACATGATATAGAAAATGCTAATTCATTTATCTCATTAATAAATATGCAGTTTTATCTATTAGTAAAAATTATTATAATATATTTAGTTCAGTATGGGACGTTGAGTGTAATCTATATTTATTGATTTTACCATTTGTTGTTATTTACTGTATAAGTTATTTTCACAATTTTACACAAACAACTTTTTATGAGTGGGTAGTAATTATAAATTATATTATAATTAGTTTATACATAATATTATTTTCCACCAAAGTCGGTGGAGGTGGCGTAAGGATGATAATAATAATAATAATAATCACTGGACCATAAGACACAACTATTTATTATTGATAATTGATAAATAATATGGTATTTTATTATTTATCATGAAGGTAAGTATATATTTTAGATTTAGTTCATATTTACAGTCGTTTAATTAATTAAATAATAAAAACATAACCTAATAAATTTAAAAAAATAATTATAACAGGATTATTATTATATATTCTTTAAATTTTTGTTTAACATTATACTTGTTGCAATGTAATCCAACAGTATATGATTGTACTAATTGTGTTAAGAAAAATACCATAAAAATAAAGTGATCAACAATTTCAAAAAAAAAGTAAAACATTTTCAGAAAATGTGAATAAAAAAAAAAATATTCAAAGTTGAAAATGTTCAAGTTTCTTAGTCATAATTTATGACTGCTTTTGTATTTTTCAAACTTCAATAACTTTGATTGTAGTTCTGATATCGAAAAAATAAAAATGAATATTGCAAATCCAAAGTTCTTCTTTTTATGAACATTTTGTTTTTTAGACATAACTATAGTCTGAGTGGTCCTGTTTTTACTATATTGTACATTTGTAAGTCGGAAACAACACAAGTGAGTGTGGTGTCCACTTAACAATTTGGTTTGTCTACATTCTTCAAATAAAGATTAAGCTGAAGGTAGAGAATTATGTTTTTAGAATTTAAACACTAAAATATGCAAATATGATTGAAATATAGACAATATAGAAATGATGACAAAATATAAAGTAGTATCTTAAGTTTACATTTAAGATATAAAGAAATTAGATAAAGATTTATTTGTATTAAAATTATTATTAAGAAGATTGAAGTATGTAGATCCTAAATAATTGACAAATTTATGAACTATATATTTTTTTTTTGTATAATTTACATTTAAATCATATCTTAATCGGTCGATAAAATTTAACAGCCACACCAAATGTTAGCCGAGTCAAATCAACTGCAGACATTGCGTCGGACGGTAGTCCTTACGTCTCCATTGTCACGTGGTTTTATACCGATGAACGGACGGCTTTTGAGCCCTTACTAGTGGCGGCGGCCAGCGAGCCTGTACCGGCAGTAAATCCCAGTAAGCCCGTATCGTCGGCAAAGACTAGTGAATCCGTATCGTCGGCAAAGACTAGTGAATCCGTATCTTCGGCAAAGACTAATGAATCCGTATCGTCGGCAAAGACTAGTGAACCCGTATCGTCGGTAAAGACTAGTGAACCCGTATCTTCGGCAAAGACTAGTGAACCCATGCGGCCGAGGAGAGCGGCCACCAGGAATTAGGAGGACTACAAGGAGTCGGCCAGATGATTCATGAAGGCTACAGCCACACCAAAAGTTAGCCAAGTCAAATGAGTTGCAGACATCGTGTCGGACGGTAGTCCTTACGTCTCCGTCGTCACATGGTTTAATACTGTTGGACGGACGACGGAGATAGACGAGGCGTTTGAGTTTTTGTGCCGGACCGACACTCCGGGTATCTGAAAAATTTAGACGCCGACCTAATCGGTCGATTTTGCAGAAGTCATTCCATCTGCCAAGGGCGACTGACAATTCACAATGGTGCCAAGTTGCTTATACAAGGCACTGGAACCGCATTTAATGAAGACAAAAAACAGATAGGTTGGATACACTTGTGGTTTTATATTAGCGTCGTGGGCGGACTTGTTTATTGGCAGTCGTTCGAACCACACGACGTCGACTATTAATTGAATAAGATAAACTGCACATATAGTCAAACGGAATATCAATACTGCCAATACTATTATAAAAGTTATAGCTTGGCGTAATAATTCCACCAACATCTGAGATGAAGCCATGCCGTGCCATGTCGTTTTAAAATTGTATATTATTATAAAATTTTACACACACTTTATGAACTATTCACTAATTGGTTAGCTGATAAAACTTACGTCTATATTTGGTCGATGAATATATATAACAATATTATTTTTGAACAAATTTATTGCAGGAAACAACTTTTAAAATGGCGCGGACCGAATTTGTATGGTCTGCATTGTGCTATAGTTTTAACGAAATGACTTAATAACACAATAAAACAAAAACAAGATCACAAGAATAGGCGATAGCTATGGTAAGTAGATTTTCAGGTATGTACTTCTCGTACAGCTATCGAAAAACAACTGATGTATGTTTAGAATTTTAGTTAATATTAAAACAGATTTCTAGTGTATGGAACTATAGACAACGGCTCAGCTGATTTTATTACAAACCGGATGCGTGTTATTTATTAAAACGTTTTCAAAAAAAATAAAATAATATTATATAATATAAAGGCCATTCTATAAATATTATAATATATAACATACCAATTTCAAAAAATATCCCAATGTTATGAGTAGGGAACGGATTTTAATTTAATATAAAATCAAAAATATTTAAATATATATATTTGTTTATTACTTAATAAATATTTATTTATAAATGTATAATGTTTAAATTGAAAATAAGATAAAATTATTAAATAATTAAAAAATATTAAAAAAAATTAAAAATTTATTCTGAATCATCATAGTCTTCGTGTGGGAAACAGTTAGAAAACGACATATAACTTGAAATTTTCAAATGTAAAGTGGCGGCGGTTCGGTCTTAACATTGCTTTGTAACGGCTGAATGACATCTCCACATCAACGGACGTGAAAGGTGCATATTTCATACACATTATTTCTTTTGGAGTGTATTCAATTTCTGAATAATTATTATTCGGAGTTTTGTTTAATAGTATGTCCCTTATTTACATTACAGTATTAAATCCTGGGTTTTTTTCCACTACATTTTTTAATTTTGAATTGGTTAAAACTCCAATTTCTCCAGGAACACGTTCTAATTGCTTTATGGCATTATCAACTATTTCTAAGCTCTCTGTTAATGGCATTTTAGAAGTTTCTAATTTTGAAATAGTATCAATTAAAAATCCAAAATTAGTGGAAATAAATGCTAAATTGTTTTGCAAACTTTTACTTTCTATGAGCTCAATAGTTTTTTTTATTGCCATTGCAGCATCGGAATCTAAATTTAAGACAACGTTTCTAATCTTTTCAAAGTTATTTGAATAATATAATACAGCTGATAACCACGTACCCCGTCGAGTTGTAATAGACTCGGGAGGTAGAGTTAAATCCGGATACATATCTTTAAATGTTTGCACACGACTTGGCGCTTTTAAAAATATTTTTTTTACGTTGGAAATTAATGAATCAACTTCAGAAAACTGAAATCTGATTGTTTTAGCTATACGATGAAAAGTATGTACTAGACAAGTAAAATGTACCATTCTTGGATAAAATGTGTCTCAACACTTTTCCCGCCTTACACATATACGGCGCGGCATCCGTTAAAAGTAAAAGTACATTATTGTGTATTATACCATTCGGCCACAAAACACCCATCGCATTATTAAATAATTGACATATAGTTTTGTGTTTACATTTATCTAATTCTTCACAACATAACAAAAATAGTTTAGATGGTTCAGTGCTCAATTTTCCTACAATAACATTTGCGATATATCGACCGTTGGCGTCTGTGGTTTCATCCAATCCAACCCAAATAGGCCCATCTCCAATGATATTTTGAATTTTCGAAATAGTTTCTTCGTAAACCCCACTAACATAATTTTTTAGAAGTGTACTCTCGTTAGGAATTTTATGACCAGTATATTTGTCCATATATTTTTTAAATGCAACATTTTTCAATTTAAAAAAAGGAATGCCTGAACGTATTAGTGCACGACACAAATCATCATTAAAAACTGACTTACTATTGGTAGATGCGGATGATGTAGAAATAAAATTTTGTTGAAATTTAAGCTTTCTGTCTCTATTGCCTCTATGTTTACTGGTATTGATCTGCTGAATAACTTGACCACGTTGGTCGATAGATACTGATTTATCACAAGATTGGCAATGTAAAACTTGTCCATCACTCTTAAAAATTTCATTCGGAAATTCTTCCAAATAAATACTAACTTTTGTCCTTTTTGTGCGAATGACTTTAGGCATATTTAAATAGTTAACAATATTATTTTATACTAACTACACAAACGGACACAATACGAAAATAACGTAATCGAATAACGCTCATACGAATACTGATCGAAAACTGAACTTAGGGAACGCATATAACTCATATACTGAAATTACTACCTACTATTTAGATAAGATATCGAATCGTTGTCGTTTGATGTCAAAGGCGTATAATGCAGAGACCTCCTAATCGTATCGTATATCGTATCGTAAAATACTAAAATAAAAACGAAAATCTACAATAATACAGAATTCCTATATATATTTGTAAAATAATTAAAATATACACGAAAATTCTACAATATTACATAATTTATATATTTATTTATAAAAAAATTTAATTATTCTAAAATATTTAAAAATATTTAAAATAAAATTAGCACCAGATTACTTGAAATTAAATGAAACGTATACATATATCGAAAACTTTCCGATGCTTATTGCTACATAATTTAAATTAAAATCCGTTCCCTAGTCATAAACATAAAGCAAAAAATCATTTTTAAAGGTTAGTTTACTATATCAAATAACATTAAATAACTAATAAATAATAACCAATAGGGTCACAATTAATAAGTGATAGGTAACTGATAATATAATACCATTAGATTAGTCATTAATTATTGATGTCATTTGTGTGTAATCAATAATAATAAAAAAATATATTTCATAATTTCTTTAAAATACTTTAAATAAAATATATCAAATTTTGAAACCTAGATATAGCAATTATATATATTCAAAGTGGTTCAAACAACTCTCTAAATTTTCCTAATATTTCTAAGAACAGCCTCTAAAACTCGTCAAAATCGGTAAATTAGTTTTTGAGTCTATAAGCTATAAACATAAATATATATATTGCCTTTGTTGTACATTTGAATAAAAAAATAAATATCTAATTATATTATTAAAAAAAAATCCCACAATAACGCATAACTGGTCTGCTAGTAAATGTCATTTTTTTTTAAATTTTTGAAATGTTATTTTAATGGAAAGTTAGTATTTTAATTTTATCTCTCAATATTTCGTGGATAGGCTTTGGGTCCATAAAACTACACTTAAAACATACACCGTAGTATACTCTTTAAATTGAAAAAATCCACGTTTGAATCTGTTAAGAATATTTTTAACTGTCCTTCGGAGATACAAATTTCTGTTTTTCAAATGAGAACCCTCTTATCAAATGTAAATTATTAAGCAAACCATTTTCCTGAAAATGTTAATGAGTCAGAATCAAAATTCAAACGAGTAGTTTTTGAGCTGGTGAACTTTGTGTACTAAGAATAATATGTCCATATTTATTGGATTAAGAATATATGAAGCTATACAGTCAGCTATTATATTTATTAGTAAAATCATTGGTTCGGAGATTGTATAGACAAAAAAATCTTTTTACTTGGAGCTATAAAATATCGATTTATTATCTTCCTAAATTTCAAAGTAGTTAATAAACGTATAAATTAAAATAAATTACTCATGCGGCCCGGATTAAAACTAAATTGTAAAATCTAAAATTCGAAATTTATAAGAATAAATAAAATAAATACGTATTTTTGATTTCGTTATAATATTATAAGCAACACATTTTATTTATTTTATCTTATTATTTTTGTTTATTTTCCTGCAAAAAGAAAATAAATTTATCACTCGAATGACCAGTAAGATTTTTGCTTTAAAAGAAAAATTCAAAATGTACATTTAATAAGTACCAGATAATGATTTTTCATGTATTCTCAAATTCGATTTAGTCATGAGAGAAAATAATGTTTTTTCTACCAAAATTGCTAGATAAACTCTAAAACCAAATTATTGAATTATTGAGTATTTTAAAAAACGAAATGAACAATCGTTTCAATGATATTAAACACTTTCGTAATGCATTTCGGTATATTAAGAATCTATGAAAAGTAACTATAAAAGAAATATTTGAAATTAATATTTTTAATTATAATATCGGTTTGTTGAAATGTGAATTATTAGATATACAGTAAGACATACCATTAAAAGATATTTTTAATGGTAAAAATATTGCAATAGAATTTTGGAAAACGAATGAAGAACTTCAGTATCCTTCCATTTTACCAAGTATTAGAGCAATTACAATATTTTTTTGGTCAACATAATTGTGCTAAACTACTTTTAGTAAATTAACATTTATTAAAAATAAATACAGAAATCGTTTGAGTGATACACATTTGGATGATTTACAATGATTGTCAACATCAAAATTACCCATAGACATAAATAAAATAACAAAAGAAACAGAGAGGTACGAACGATATGATCAATATCAAAAGAACTCGCAATAAAAATTCAATGTTAAATTAAAATTGTTATAAATAAATTATTCTAATAAATTTAATAATTTTTATGAACTATGAATTGTTTGTAACGTTATAATTAATATAGAATTTATACATGTTTATATATTTTAATCATTATTCATTACCATTAAAAATGTATGCAGCCCACAAGTAATTTAAAAATTATTATTTGGACCTTTATAAAATCATAGTGAGAATCGGTGATTTAAATGCATAAAAAAATATTTGATTTTTGTGAGGAATTAATAAATTCATGTGAAAACCAGCCCAAAGTAGCATTAGCATATAGAGGTTGAATAAATCAATGAAAAAAACCAATAAGTCTTAAAAATTATATTGATATAATATTTATTGAAAACAGTTTGATAAATTTTGAGCCTATAGAGAATAAACAAACAATAAACTTTAATTTTTTATATAAAAATCATATAAAAGTAAAATATCATATGCAAAAACGAAATCAATAAAAACACCGATATGTTAAAACATTGATAAAGCTTAGGACAATGAATCCAACAAAATTTCAAAAGCACTTTGAGACTAGGAAAAAATGGAAACATTATAAAACAATCGGAAAAGTCCGTGATCAAGAAAATTGTGGATCGTGTTAGGTATGTAAAAATATCGATTGATCTGTATCAAGAGTAGAACATTAATTCTAAACGAACTATTATATTTCTTTAGGCGGTGGCTACGAGCTCGGCGTTTCCCGACCGTTTGTGTGTAGCAACAGATGCAGATTTCAGAGAATTGTTATCGGCAGAAGAAATCATTTTCTAGTGTCATTCGTGTGGTTTCGGATGTAACGGTGGTACTCAGATAAAAGTTTGGAAAAATTTTAAGAAAAACGCTCTCGTAACCGGTGGGGACTACAAGTCGGGAGAGGTATGAGACTCTTTATAAAATAGTATTAATGCATTCATATGTTTTGTTTAACCATGCACATGTTGTTTTTAGGGTTGTGAATCATACAGAGTCCCACCTTGTCCTTTTGACGACGAAGGAATACGTGGGCAGGTAAACCAGGGGAATTAAATCACAGATGCAGGAGAAAGTGTTACGGAGATAAGAACCTAGACTTCGACGATGATCACAGATTCATGTATGATTTATTATGAAAATGTTTTATACGCTGTTAAATAATATGTTATATAT
Source organism: Pentalonia nigronervosa (assembly GCA_014851325.1). Taxonomy (NCBI): domain Eukaryota; kingdom Metazoa; phylum Arthropoda; class Insecta; order Hemiptera; family Aphididae; genus Pentalonia; species Pentalonia nigronervosa. The sequence goes on along the minus strand of JACXSJ010000937.1, from coordinate 42,749 downwards.
CTATTAAATTATGATTTTAGCTCGTGACTCCTATTACCTGACTTACGAGAGCATCCAAAAGGACATTATGACTTACGGGCCAATTGAAGCATCGTTTGATGTATACAACGATTTCCTCAGTTATAAGTCAGGTAAAGGACCTCAACGGCGGTTGTATACATAATATGTGTTTTTGTATGTATTTTTTCTTACCTATGTGGACATTTGAACTTTATTTTGAATATTACTTTTATTAAAATATGTTTAATTTTTGCGTATATACGATACAAGTCTTAATAATTAATTTAACTTATTTAAACCAATTATTCTAAAAATACGTATAATTGATTATTTATTATCTACATTCTTTACAATGATGTAAGTATCGATAACAATTTATTAATGTTAATACCAAGACCTTGCAATTTAAATCTACACTGAAGAATGCTAATGAACGTCGTAACAATTATATAATATTATATTATTTGTTTTTAAGGCTTCGTTTATTGAACAAATTAACATATTGAAAGTCAATAACTTAAGAGAGCTTAGCTGATTCTAACTACATATTTTATATTATATAAATTAGGTCATTTCGAATTATGTTTTGATAATCATATTTTAATTTCAATGATTATTTTAAGAGTTCTGAAAAGATTGAAATACACTCTGATCTTATGTATATTTTTAATTTGAATAATCTTATTTAAAAATAAGTTATTTTTCAGTAGATATATAATAATATATCTATCATTAGCTCACTGGGATCTGCAACTCTAAAATACAATAATATGTACTCTTTCACGATTTACTGTTAGGAATTTAAATTGTATTAAGTGTAATAACATTTGACCCACTTATGATTTATAGCTACCTATAATATTGTTATGTGATGAATGCATGAGCTGTTTCAAAAATAATTTTTATACTTTTACTTTTCATCCGAATGTGTAAACTTTTTGTAATAATAATATAAATTGGCGAGTATGCCCATCATAGCCAACAAACGTGGAGATCGGTCCCTTACACTTTCTACAGAGCCTCAGAGGATGATGATACCTATGTAAATTCGGTATAGTCGAAAACTTTTAAAAATAATCGGATAAATCTTTTGGTTACAAAAGTTTTTTTACTTTTTTCATTATAAACTATAGTGATAATAATTTTTTGATTTAACAATTTGATTTGGTCACCAATATACACGAAAACATACAAATATAATAATAATTTGTTTTAAAAATGATAAATTTTAATTTCATAAAAAATAAATTGCGTTGAGCGTTACCTACTGGTACTGATTATATGTCCTGCTATAAGCTTACAATGCTGGGCAAATTAACCTTTTAACGGGCAAACGTAATTTTCAAATACGACAAATAAGACAACTGTGGCCTCCATATAAGCCACCATTGAAGAGACCCATATGATCAAAATTATTTTTGTTAATTCTAGTTTAACGGAATTGTGGCATAAATAGTAGCCATTTTATTATCAATATAAAAACCGCCATAAAAATTAATCAATTTTTGTTTTGCTTATCAATTACAATATAATAACATAATAACATGTGTTCAACAAATATTTAATATTATAATTGTTATAACCGTATTGATAATCATTATTATCAAAAGTGGCTTGTGTACGAGCCACTAATCGTTAAAACTTGTTAACATTTCAAATTTTAAAATTATTTTACGAGATTAGTGTGATTACCATTTACTACAACGTATAATCAATCAAGTAAGTACATACTATAATTCTACATACAATTTTACATAGGTTATATATCATAAATTATCGATATCAATGGTTTTATAGTATTTTTACATTCGATAAAAGTATGAAAAAAAATATTTTTCAAAAAAAGTTTATTTTAGACTGTTAAGTACTGTATTATAAATTAAAATTATATTAGTAATTTATACGCTGGAATCGTTAAAATCTATTGTTTTTAATGATATAATATTTTCTGAGGTTAAAATTTGCGCGAAGAAGATATAGTGCTAATAGTTGACATTTATTGATAACAAAAATGTAGTTATACGCATATTTTTTTAAAATTAAATTAGTTGCATTTTATATAGGTAATTATTTTTTATTGTAGCTGCTGAATAAAATGCCACGTGTGTCACAAATTGACATTTTGGAAATATTAAATGGTATTTCAGACCAGCAGGCATTTGATTCAAACTTTGGAGGTGATAGTGATGCCAAAGATGTTCTTTGTGTTTCAAGTGCAAGTAATACACCAACTAGTACAACCAGAGGTAGTAAAAGAAAAAATACATTTAATGATAGCCCTTCTACAAGCCCTCTCTCATCTTCTTCGTGTAATATTAATTCATATGATAACTCTAATTTACCAGCCATTTCTTCAAAAGTGTCTAAATTATCAAGACTTAGATCCAGGAAATTAAAATCTGCAATTAATAGCAATGTCCTACAAAACTCATCTGGCTCTGAATTTGATGACAGTGATTTTGATCCTTCATATGAATCGATTCCACATACAGATAAAACTGATAATATTTAGCAGAAAATAGTGACAATGAGAATAATATGTTAAATATATCTGAACCACTAAATATAGAAAATATGGACCTCTTGGTTGATTTTATTGAAAATTCAGATGATTCTAATTATATAGAAGATTAATATATAGAATGTAAGGTTGATCTTTGCTTAGATTGTTTTTTGCCTTTTCATTCACATTAAAATTTCTAGTTTTATCACCAGAAAATTCTGAATAACAATTTGAATTTTTTTAGTATTATTTATTTTGTAGAAGTTTATAGAATGTAATTTTAAAAAGTATATAGTTTTAATATTTTATAATTTAATATGTTCTTTTATTTACAAAGTGATATTTATATATTATGTTTAAATATTTTCAAAAGTCTGAAAATCTGTTATAATTTTGTTTTATTCAAGAAGTGATGTATTTTATTTTTATATTATTTCATAAGACTGAAATTTGATATTAGGTTATGTTGTTTTATTTGTATTTTTCAAAATGTTGTTTTAAAACCAAGCGATTTTTTTAAAAATATAATTTGGAATTTGGAATTATTTTATTAGTATTTTTATTAGTTAAGTATTTTTCATGCAAAAATTGTGATTGTTATAGTAATTAAATTTTTCAAAATGTATGTAGGTATGAAAAAAGTTAAAAGATCCTAATAATTCTAAGTCCAGTAAAGGTCATAGTGCATTATAGTTTGGTGGCACATATTTCAGCCACCATCCACAGGGCGAGATTTTAATGATACATTAATGTTCCCTCGGACAAATATGTTACCAATAAGTAGTAGAATGGTAATAGTTGGCTAATTTGATGTTATTAAAAAAAAAAAATAGTCGTGCCCGTTTTTGGTAATATTAAAAGTGGGCTTTACACATGCCACAGTCTAGATTATATCTTCATCATAAAAATAATTGTGCACATCTACCATACAAATCAAAGTGGTTTTTATTTATGCCACTAACCCATAAAGGGTTAATGATTTTCTTTTTTAACTCAACTAAGTTAAGTTAATATGCGTTATTAAGAAAAAGTTAAAAGTTAAGAATTAATTTAACTTTTGGTTAACTTAGTTAAGTTGAAAGTTAATACATAATTTTTTTTTTTAATTAAGAGATGTTAATTTTTTTTTATATACGACACTAGCATCCTTTATTTTTCTCATCACTCTCTTTAACATAAATATAGATAGTGTTTATACCTTAGTTCTAATTTTTTTAATAGTATTTAATTGAAGTATTTTATCACTAAAAATAATAATAATTTTTACCTATCTTATAATTAATTACTAATAAATGATACCTAAAATATGATAATTTCGACTAATAGTACTTGTCAGTCTTTAAAAATAATAAAACTAGTTTGATTGTTAATAATTATTAATTTTATTTCTGATAAGTTAATATTTAATTAGTAAAACTTAACTAAACAATTCTCACCAAATGTTACCTGAAATATTTTTTAACAAGAAAACATAATTGAAATTTAAAATTAAAAACTAAATAAATACTTATCTTCTTACAATGTACATTTAATTAGTTCATTTCACGTTAATTAAAAAACAATTAAATTAAATTAGTAGTTAATTAACAAAAACATAAAAGTAATTAGTTAAGTTAAAAGTTAAAATTAATTTAACTCTTAACTTATTAACTGATTAATGGCCAGCCTTGCAAATTAATAACTATATATTATTTCAGCGACACTAAATAAAATATAAGTACATATAATATTGAAATTATTAAACACACAATGTTTGAACTTGAATGAAGTCCACTGGTGTAACTAGAATTTAATAGTTACAAGTTCTAGAGTCATAGAGAACCAAAATTTAAAATAAATCTCCACATTCACTATCACCGTCGTTACTTAGGTAGTCACAGGGAGTCCTGTTAAGTCATTGTTGAAAATCCATAGAGTATAAAAGCGCTCGTCATTAAAAATAAAATGTAAGCGACGAAATAAGTCTTATATATATTTTATAACTGTGTGCACTTATATATAAAAGCAAATGTTTATAAAATATCATTATCAATTATCTTATTGGATAATAATTCTCTTTATATATTTTTTATTGCTGGATCGCGAAATCTGTGTTGGGTCATAGTTAATCTGATGTATGGTTTGATTCTCCTTTTACATAAACTCGTACAAGGTACATCCCCAATATTAAATTATAGCTGTTATATATTTTTGTACCAAACATGTTTAGCTTCCCTAAGGTTAGGTTAGCCTACCTTAGCTTAACCTAATATAATATTTACGTGATATGAAGTTAAAACATACATTTAGTTCGTATAAAATAAAATTCGCATTAATTATTTCATTACTCAAATTTTTTAAGCAATTTCTACAGTCATAATAATGCTACATGACTAAAGTCATCGTTTACAGTTATAATATACAATATTAAATTATAGTTGTTTACGCTTTTTATGCAGTTAAATTTTTTAAGGCCACGTTTTTAATACCATTGAGCTATAATGACGGATTTTTCCAATAATCCGTCAATTAAGCATTTGAAATAAAAATTATATAATAGCAATGATTGATGTTGAGACTAATTCAGTGGGCCATATCACTACTTTCAGGCCATCTATATAAATTCGTCTATTGTAAGTGCAGCTTTAACTTAAACGGTTTTGTTATTTAATAGTTAAAGAATTGAATAATAATTTGACAGAATATTTTGTGTGTAAAAGAAGTATTTTTGATATTTGACAAAAAAAATCTTTTACTCCGTACAGAAATATTGACATGTACAACTATATTAATTTGATAAAAAAAATTAAATCTATAACATGATTAAAGTTGACAGTGAACAATCATAAAAAAAATAACGTTATTTTGACACAACTAAAAACTTTAAATCTAATTTTATTAAACCATAAACTATAAACTACATTTATTTGTAATTGTTTTGTTTAGTAAACCACTGGAACACCACCAGTTGTTGAATTATCGATTCCGCATTCATTCGTACCTCTTCGAATTTTGAAAAGACCTTTGTCGCCCCAATCTTCATTCCAAGAATTAACCAACAACCAAAACGGAACTCCGCGTTCTTCACCCCAGCCGATTAACTTCACGGCATGTCCTCCCAAGTATGTAGCATTTTCTGATTTCTCATAAACACCTAAAATCCATAAAATAATGATTAAACTATTTAAAAATAATAATTCATCATCAAGCAATAATTTAAGTGCTTAGGTTAATGTGATGATTAATCTCTGTGTATGTGTGTGTGTGTGTGTGTGTGTGTGTTTTTTTATAAAAAAGTGGTCTGTATCGAATGTCTTTAAAAAAGCTTAAACATAATTGTAAAACGATAAGTTATCCATATCAATTCACTTATACCTGACTTGTAGCTAAGAAAATCGTCATACACATCAAACGACGCTTCAATCGGCCCATAATTCATAACGTCTTTTTGGATACTTGCATATGTAAGGTAGTAATAATCTCTCGCTACAACCAAAACGTAATCGAATTTAAAAAGTTTACGTAAGTACACCTATAAAAATATCAAAATAAATGTTACTGAATCTGTGGTCTTCTTTAAAATCAATTTCTTGATCTCCGTAACACATCCTCGTGCATCTGTGATTTTTTTCCTTTGGCTGACCCCTACACGAGTTATTGCCATATTCGTCACGAAGGCACGGCGCAACTCTGTACGGTGCACAACCCTAATAGTTCATACGAATAATAAAATTAATGATGCACGTTCGTTAATTATCTATGCTGAAAACTCCACATAAACACTTGTAGTCCAATTGACCAACTACCCACCTCTTCCGAATTATAATCTCCTCCTGTCACGATACCGTGTCTCTTGAAATATTTCCAAGCTTGAATCGGATAACCTCCACTACACCCGAAACCACACAAATGACAGCAAAAAGCTAACTCTTCTGCGGATAATAGTTCATTGAATTTTTGGTTTGTGGCTATACACAGACGGTCAGCAAACGCTGAACTCGTGGCAAACGCCTAATGAAATCGTATATAAAATAATATTCTATAATACCACGTGCTATATTGCTAAAGTTTCAATTAAAACTCATCGTCATTCAGACGTACCCAACACGATCCACAATTTCCTTGATCGCGGACTTGCCCGATCGTCACACAACGTCTCCATTCTTTCCTTGCGTCAAATTTTTTTGGAATTCTGCCAAACAGATTTACGTAAGCTTCGTCTGTTGATTTGTACATTTTAAGGTTAAGTTTGTGTGCAGGTTGTACTCCTTTCGATCCCAAAAGTTTAATGATGTTTTCCGCCGGTGTGTTTGGATCGAAGTTAATACCAGCCTAAATAAATTATTTTATCTTACGGTTAATATACCATCTTTATATTATATAATAATAATAATAATATACATAGTATTTCAAATTGTACAAGTCTAGTTTATTAACAATTAAAAAATGATAATTTATAATTTAATTTTATATATTTAACGTTTAATGAGAATCATTGGACAATATGTTAACTATATGTTTATGTATGTAGTTTTATATACTAAATGATCAAAATATCGTATTTTATAAAAAAAAGAAAATGTATTTTATAAAAAAAAAAAAAATGTTTTTTTGTTTGATTTTAAGATAATTACATTTTAGTGTGAATTCGTTATTAACATATACGAGTATATGATTTTGGGCTGGGTACAGATAAATTATTTTTCTACCCGATTTTGGGTAAGATTTAAAATCACTATAATTACTAAAGTAATACTCCATGATAAAAAAAATATATTATATTTTTAGTTAAACAGAGTCTATTCCAAATTAGGTATTGATAATTTTTTATTAAAAATAAAATTTTAAGCAAAAAAATCTGTATATATAGCTAGCTTTGAAATTATTTAAGACTAAAACAAAAGTATATATAGAAATACTTCCGAATTATGAATCCTAATGCAAAATACCAAAAAGCGTTTAAAGAACGCAAATGTAATGAGTTGGAACAAAATCTATTTAATCAATTCATAATCAATAATCCCTTCGGTTCGACAACAACTGATCAAAAAAAATATGAAAAATATAAACGGTATTTTAATACTGTGAAGATCAATGTCCAAAAACGTAAATGTACTGAAGTTGCCCGTGAAAAATATAAACAAAATAATGTAACAAAGGACAGAAAAATAACAATAATACCAATAAACCACCTTAAAAAAAAGTTACTCATAATATTGTATTAGAAATTTATACGGAGAAAAATATTAACTAACCCAAATCAAAAAAGTTAATTTTAGATTCTGGTAAGAACAATGAAAGTATTATTTATAAATAGTGAAGAATGTGTTTTTTCGACTTTATAAAAAGCTTTTGGAGATGACAAAAATATTGTTTATTTTTATGCTATTTTTAAACATTTAAAATTGGTGCCTTTTTTTCTATTAACTATTAACACAATAAGTTTAAAAATTCATCAACTTTTTTTTTTACAGTAATCTATTGTTACATTTCTGAAATACATAGGCACAATTGGTTTCTATAAAAGTGTTAAGTTCAAACATTGACAAGTTTCGATAGTTAAACAAAAATTAACGACTTTTTCTTCAGCGATTTTGTTTATTTTTTTGTAACAATTTTAATCGCAGTGACTTGAAGTATTTCAAAATATTGCATAGATACTTAGAAATTAATAATAAATAAAATGGAGTTTTATTTTCTATACAAAGAATTATATACTTAAACTGAAGCAAAACGAAAAACGTTACATAAGAATAAATTAATTTTAACCGGGTTGAAGTTTGATAATAATTGTTTGTAATAATATAAATAAATTATAAAATATCCCAAAAAATAGAAGCTAACAAGGGCGTTTGCAAGGAAGCACAAGGGGGACCATGGCCCCCTCCGCTATTTCAGTTAATAATAAATATTAATTGTCTTATACTTTTATCACTTGTAAAAAAAAAAAATTACATTTTTGACTTAACCCCCCCCCTCCTCTTCTCCACGGTTTATATTCTGAAGGCGCTCTTAGAAGTTGACTCACCATCTCCACTCAAAATCGTTTTCGTATATAATGATTTAACATTGAATTTAAATTAAACATAATATATATTATTATGTAATATTACAAAACATATTATATTTTGTTAGGTATGTTCTTCTTTTTACTCTTTTTCGTAGTTTTTTTTTATGTTGTTTTAATACTAGAGTCATAATTTATTATATATTTATACCTTGACGTTCTATTAGAGTTCAATGATATAAAATCATTGTACCTATACGTCAAACGATTCTGAGCAGAGATGGTCGTTAGCCTGTATTACAAAGTATATTTTATGATATTATTACTATTAAAGTAAATTATTGTCGAAATCATTGCATTTTGAAATGTTATTGTATGTATAAAATATAAACATAAACTTTAACAGCTTTAAGTATCCGTGAATAATAATTTTTAAATTATACCAAAATAACTAAAATCTTTATTCTTCTTTAAAATATATAATTTTGTCCAAATTTAAAATTAAAATGTCCATAAAAAACTGTCTTTATATATTTTTAGATTTCTTGGTAATAGTATAAGCTACTTTGAAATTCTAAGTTATAAATGCTTAAAAATAATATTGTCAATAATGTGTATTTTTTATAATATTTAAGGGGCATATGAACAACTTATGAGGGATTTTGTACAGTGAAACCTCCCTTAGTGGACACCTCTAAATAGCGGACGTTTTTATAGGTACGAGAACATTTTCACTACTTTTATATAGGAAAACCCCTAAATACCGGACACTCTACATAACAGATACTTTTATGGCAATTTAATTTTGATTTTGACAATATTTATTGTAAATATTGAATAATCGTGAAATGCCTTAATAAATATCTATCTAATCCAATCTTAATACTATACATTATTATACAATTATAGTTTATTTTATCCGTTCATTATCGCGTCGATGAAAACATTTTTCTAATTTATCTAATTTATGAAGTTATCCTACTCATATTTAGCTGTGTTTGTGATTCCATTATATACGAAGGTATTTGTAAACGTATTGTAATATGCAATGGCTAGTAAACGAAAAAAATTAAATTTGAAAGAAAAAAATTGAGATTCTTGAAATTCGAGCATGTTATACAAATATGTTAAATCACTATGTATCAAGGTCTTAAACAAGCTAAAGTAACTGATTTTTCCAATAAATGTTAATTTTTTTTATAAAATTATTTTTATTTACATTTTTACTAATTTTTACATACATAATAATATCATAATTTTAAATACTAATATTTACATTAAAATAATACAAATATACAAAATATCATTATATTATAAAAATAATAAATGTTGTACATATGTAGTTGTTAATTTCTCCGAGTTATTTTCGAGAATTTACGCCCCCCCACCTCTGAATAACGGACAAAATTAAGGCGACCAATAGTATCCGGTATTTAGAGATTTCACTGTATTAGTTTTCTCTCTAAGACCCATGCACAACATAGATGAAACCTATTCATGTAAAATTGTTTTTTTATGATGTTCGAGTAAAATCATATATCACAAAAATTGATGAGGATAATATTTTGAAGGTTTAAATTATAGGTTTTGTATTTTATTATTATTAGACTTGAAAAAAATAAAATGTAAATATATGATAAATTGTTTTAAGACGATAATACAATGTATAGATAAATTAATTGTACGTCATATCCCCCCCCCAAAAAAATACTAATGGTAGAACGGTATACAGCGGCACAGTCGAATTTGAAAATCGCGCGAACCATTCAGTGGGTACGTCAACGCGGGCGGCGCAAGACACAGGTCGCAACATTCGAATAGATCGCGCAGATGGAGCGACGGATAGGAGTGCCGCCGAATGATCGTCGTGAGCTACCAAGAATTATTTATTTTTTTTTAAATTTTCACGTCAAGGTCACGCGTCCGAGGTATTCGCATCAGGGATACTCGCAGTGGTCAATCAGTCCGGTGTGCAACGGACAAGTCTTGTCAAGTATGCCGCCACGGGTGTCCCAGACGTCATACTCGTGACGGAAACTGAATTTCCCGGACGTTTGGACGCCAGGGTCCTTCGACTAAGAAGGTCCTGAAAATGGTCCCGAGTCCGTGTACATAATTCCGGCGAGAAAACGGGAGACTGGCGTACCGGCGCCGCTGCACATGTCGGCTGGGCTTCAAACGGCGTATGACGTGCACACCGAACGACCATGAACTATCGCGCGGGAGTTTCATGTCTATGGCCAGTCAGTTTGTTCCTCTAGGGCGAGACTCGATCATTGCACAACGATTGGGTTCTCTCCCAGTGTGGATATCTCTGACGCTTAATTTTTGAAAGCTGGGATTGCGTTTGTGCAGTCCCTCATTACTCACTTTTATACATTACTGCTATAGTGGCTTGCAAACGTTATAACAACGTAATGATAAAAAAAAAAACTATTGAAATTTGTTAAACGCAATCACATAGGAAAACGACAATCAAAAAAAAAAAAAATTAAATATTACAAAACAAAACATAACGTAAACGTGATTTATAGAATATCATCAAACGAAAAATAACGCAAACCGAAATAAATCAATTTATTTAAAGGTCGCTCCACACTATGCACGTTTCGCGTTTCGTAGTGTTTCGTTCAGTATATTTTCATGTCCTTTGATTTCGTCAATTTTACCGCCTCGTTCGCGAAACACTACGAAACCGTTTTCACGAAAAAAAATTTCGTGAAAAAGCTATACACACTGTTCACGAAATTCAACGAAAACGTGAAAACATGAAACGCGAAACATGCATAGTGTGGAGCGACCTTAAAAATCGTATGGTTTTCGTAGAAATATTTATTTGATACGATATTTTTTTGTCTTAGCGAAGAATCTAAGAATTGATTATAAATCATATTCCGTATGTGGGCCATTAGCTATTAGTTATTATTAGATTCTGAGCCGAGCAATGCACGTATTTTTAAATTTAATAGGTATTAACAATATTAATTTTATTGCCAATAGCAAATACCTAGACGTAATAATAATAATTAATGATGCCCCTATAATTGGGCTGTTGAAGTATAGATTTATTTTGTGTTCACTATTTAGTTTGTTCAATGTCGGTACCTACCTACTCAGTGTTAGTCAATTGTCACTCTGTACTACTGAGGTCCTTTTGTGAGCGTTTCATACTGTTGAGGGGGGTACATCTGTTTTATTTATATTTACCTTTAAAGCTTTAACAAATAACGATCATGAGTAGAACAATTTCTAACCCATTCCAGAAAATGTACTTTAATCTTAACAGTACTACGAATGAATATGTCTGCCATATTTCCAACTGCGTTAACCCTATTCGGACAGGAAGTCATTCTGGTAATTTGGAAAATCACGTAAAATTACTTCAAAAAAGTACGAGTAAATATCTTTTACTTCTAAAAGAAAAAGAGAGATTGATTAAATTCAAGTCAAAAAGAGAACAACTACCATATATGGTTGTTTTAATTCTACAGTTCCAAAAGTAAGTAGTTTTTAATATTAGTATTGAAAATGCCGAAAACAAAACTATCGTTTTCGTTTCGTTTGAGAGCCTATAAAAAAAAAATTGGGTCATTTTTTTAGCTATGACACGATTGAGCATAAAACATTTTTATTTACGACACGATGAGCAAACTTGTCGGCGTATCAAAGGATATAGAAATACTAAAGAAAACCTACACTATTGAGCATAAAAAAATCTGCGATGTTGCCATTTGCAATTTTGAACTATATTTACAAAAAATATTAATTTGTGTTATCCAAAAGTTTCGATCACTTTACGTTTATCTAAACTTGAGAATATTATTAACGAACATTTATTGTTAGAGGTATCACCTTTATCTCAAAAGATTATCTTTTTTTCGTTCATCAATTAATTTATATTCGTATAAATTCACTAGGGCTAATCCTTTGCTTCTTTCTGATAAAATAGTTTTTAATAATAATAAAAATAATAAAAACTAAAACTTTTATTAACGCACTTTATTATGTGACACAACTTTAGATGATCGAACACTCACTACCATAAATTAAATTTTATGATTATTTTAGAATAGTTATTTATCTTAATTAAATGTTTAAAACGTCGCATTTAATGGTCAGTATTACGGATAAAACTAATATTGTTCCGGAATTATATAATTATTTATTATTCGATGACATTGTCGATAAAGCTTGTTGGCTCGGTTCGCAGTTTGTTGCTCATGTAAGTCTGGCATCAAAATAATTGGTGTAGTAATAAGTAAAAATAATAAATTACAAAATTTCGACGACGTGAATTTGGCGACGTTGGATAAAACGTTCGATCTATGCTCAATTGCGTTGCTAAAAAGATTCAATCGTGTTTTACCGATTATTTTTTTTAGGGGATTATTGCGTTGAAAGGGCATTTTTAAGCATTTTTTTTTCTGATAGGTTTTAGGGTATTTAAATCCGTGTCATCGTATCTTCTCCTATCTGCAGGTATAGACTGTTTATTAATCTTAAAATGTGTCTTCATCGTAATAATTATTATTTATAGATAGGTATTGGAGTACCACGTCATTATCTCACCTTCCACGTCGTCGCCTTTTCGTTGATTCTCTCGATGAAGTCTTCTTCCAGGAAATACGCTTGTTCCGTCACGCAGACACCGAGCAAGATCGCACACAGCGAAATCAATACCCTGGCCATGGTGTTTTACCGCCGAACCGGTTGAGATCAGTTTGTCAAAAACGATTTTCCGGGCGATTATAATAGTAATGATAATATTACAACAGTTATACAATACAGGCAGTCGCCCGCCCAACGCGTTATGACAATAATTATTGTCGTCGTCGTCGTCCGTACGCGTAGATATCAAACGTCGGACGATTGATGCCTCCTTACGTCGTGTAAAAAATCAACAAGTAGCAAGTATGGGTACTGCAACGCGGAGGTACATAATATTTTAATCCCGTTATTCGGGTACGTCGAATAAAGATATGCGATGCACATGTTGTATTGCCGTCGTAAGTGTTTCAAGGCAAATACTCTTCAAAGCCAGCGCGTATTGTATCGAGTGTGTAGTTTTCGTACGGGTACCATCGTTGTGTGCAGGTACATTATGTAATTGTTTGTGAGATATCGTGTTGCGGAACTGAAAACGTGGTTTCAATCGGGGCTTGCAAAGTTGCAAACGTTATCGACTAGGGTGCGGATTTAAATGCACTAAAAAACGAGAAAAAAAATACAATTTAATGCACTTGTAAAAAAAAAAAAGAATGTTAAAAACGCTTTAAAAAAACGCCCTAAAAATGATTTATTTTAAAATTTTTATTATTTAAAAATTATCGATAGATCGATTACACGGAATGAAACTATAAAAAATTCACTTTGCAATCGGTTACAGATGAGACTACACGCAATAGTGCAAATAGTGCAATACGACTTCGGTTAACAAAATATAATCATTAACTTAACATAACCTAATACATAGAATATCATTAAACGGAAAATATCGCAAAACAAAATAATTTAAAATTTGTATACTTAAAAGTCATAACATATGTTTCGTATAAATATAATATTTTATTTTATGCGATTTATTCTTATATCATAGCAATTAATCCACGAATTTATTACATTCCGTGTCCGGGCCATTCCCCGTATTGTATATTATTTTTTACGATAAACACAAAAGTTGTGTAACGTTTAAATTTTGAATAACGACAAATGTAAAAGTTGCTCTTTAACGTTTTGTCGCAACCTTTGTTTTCAAAACATTTAATACGCGTTGGTATATAATTGTTTTGTAAAATAGTAGTTACCTAGTTAATATGTATTTTCGGCACTTGAAATCTAGTTCAATGACGTTTTTGGATTTCTACACAATTTATTATTGTAAACGGGTAATAAAAATATCGAATACTTGTGTGGAAATAATAATATAATATACCTACATACATTCTCGAGAACTCGAATAGTAATTATTTTTTTAGAATTCACATTTCGTTTTTTTTTGAACATCTAAACAAACGTTATCATAAGCGTAGGTATTTTAATTATCTCTGAGTATCTGTTTTCATCAATTATTGTCCGGCGCGTTCACACTACGACTTCAATTTCCTGAATAATTTTTCGAAAAAACCATATGCGGGCAGTCGACTGAGTCGAGCGTTTCCGTTGCAGGTAAACGGTCACTTTGTAGGTACGATCCGCTGTTTAAAATGCGCACACTTTGTAAGGTCGGATAAAAATGTTCCTTCGCAGAACACATTGTACTACTACATATTATAAACATAAATAGTTGACTTATAAAATGATACAAACAATTCGCGATCAATTATAAATGTCATAAAGATCGATGAGATTTAAACATTATTTGGTACCTATTTCATTATTAGGGCTCGGGCATTTGCTATTTTTTATGGTTTGACATAAAATCTAGCAGAACGCTATGAAAATGTATGTTATACATGATATAGTGTTACAACAAATTCAATTATGAAATTTGAAAATGCTAACTTTTGCTTTTTTCGACAATTTAAAAATAATAAAAGCTTTTTTCCAGTTTTTTCTGCTTTTGTACATAATAATATTTTCTTTATGACGATACAGGCTACTGACCTAGCAAAGATTTGTTTCTCAAACTTTTGTTTCTGATAGAATTTAAATTAAAAATAATTATTTTACGTCAATTGTATTTGTTTGTCTTTGTTATCTTATCTACTTGTCGGTACTTGTCAGCGGCATTGTTGAGTAACAACAATATTCCAACGCCCAGAATAGTAATGGATTTTGTAAAACAAATTAATATCGTATTATATTTTCTGTTCATCACTGATTTCTCGGTAAACAATATTATTTGACAATCGTGGCATACTGGCGTGATCAGTATAAATAATGTTTTGATTGAACAAATGTCTAGTACTTCATTCGTAAAAAAAATATTTAGAAACTTTACTTAATTTTTTCCTATTTTAGGTAATTTTTTTATAAGATCAATTATTTTTGTATATTTTTATGATTTATAAACGCTCATCCGAGTGCTTATAATGACGTTTTCAAGCATTTTTATAACATAAACAAGTCATGATAAATTATAGAGAATACCTATGGTCCATACACAATGTTTTAGTCGAAACCGTCTTCGACGAGTTGTAATGATCTCAGTTTTTAGTTGAAAATTGAAGTCATAATATATAACTTTATGACATATTATTATTGATATAATTCGTCATGGCTTCAGACTTGTTTATGCCGTTTATTTTGAATCGTACTATTTATGATTGTGTAATACACTAGTGCAAAGTATTCGAGTCGAGTTAATATTTTTTTTTCATATTATCAACTTTAAACACCAGTAGCTATGATTTATTAACTACTAATTTCTAACTTAACAATCTCGTTTTCACTAGACTTGACTTAGAGTTTTGATTATTTTCACTAATTTTTTTAAAGATTTTGGAGTTATACAACTGTGACGGTTGGGCACAGTCACGAAAAAAAAATATGTTACGCCGTCAAGTTTGTCGTGGCCGGAAAAAGACGCATTGGCGGTAATCTCAAGTGGATACTGTTCAAATAATATTGTAGGGCTTGCGTTTTAAAAACAAATTTCGTTTTACGTTATTTACAATTTAAAAGTTAAACAATTTTTGAGTTTCTTAAGTCTTGCACATGATTTATAAATTTGTACACGGTACGCAATTCGGACAGACTCCTGTAAGACGTGGCATGTAATTAGGACGTTCCAATTTATGTTTATTTTTTTGGCATACAAATCGGATGCATCGACTTACTTTGCACGTAACATATATATATATATATATATATATATATTATATATTATATATTTTGTTAATCGTTGTATTCTGTCTTGTAATATTTAATTAGTTTTGTTAACCGTTTCCATTTAAATTATAATCAAAAATTGCAATCGTATTTTTTCATATTATACAACGTTATTTAATCATAACGTTATTATAATGTTACGTTTGCATGCCGAGCAATATTGTCGACCAAAATATAATAAACAATGCATCTGGTGTGGAGTGGCGCAACTAGAATTAAAATCTCGGGGATGCTTAGGTACAACGATTATAGCTTCACCCCATACCTCCCCAACATTACACATTACTAATACTTATACTATTACTATATCTACCAATGCCATTATTAGAAAAAAAATGTAACACATTTTATTTTATATTATTGCAATGTATAATATTTAAATGTTATACATAATTTTTCATCGACGGTACCGAATTTGTTCAGTATTTCTTGCGGAACAATTTATTTTTCTAGATCTCTCTCAATATTTATAACACTTAAGTTTGCTCTCTAAGTGAGCTGCTTCTCAGCCAACATTTTAATCTTCTCGCGAAGGAAAAACTTCGCTCACGTGTTTGAAGAACTGACTGGGATGGTTAAAGGGATCTGACCCGGGAGTGTTTTCTACCAAGATAGACCTATCTTTTACCAATAATTGTACTTGGAAAAAAATTCCAAAAACATGTTTGAAATCGTCATGAAGTTAACTTGAAAATGACTTTTCAACTTTTTAAAAATTGATCACTTAAATCTTTCAAAGTTTGAATTTTAAATTTTTAATTATAAGAATTTAAAAAATAGTAGTAATATTGAACAAAAAAAAAAAATTTAAAAATGTAAAATAGTAGTTTTCAATTGAACTTTATGACGAATTCAAATATGTTTTTAGCATTTGTTCCCAATATTACTAGGTAGGATAGTCTGTACAATTGGCTAACGATTGATATGTTAGACAAAAAAATAATAAATAATGTTCCTCAAAAGTGCGACGGTGCGTTTTTGACATATTGTGCTTGTGTGCGCAAAAGTGTTAGTTTCCTTTAATCGTCTTACACTAATGATCGTTTACTACATACACAAATACATGCCATTCAATTTGAACTCCTTAAAAACGAGTGGTATCGAATCCCCTTAATGCTACTTCCATATTCATTTATATAATTTAAGAAATACTTTTTGATCCGTAATTTTTTTGATGACATCTGTACTGTTAAAAAAGAACTCTCTACGAGCATTTCTACCATTATATACAAACACCTCTTGTTAGAATTTATTATATTCTGAAAACATAGAATATTATCGAGTTTTTCTAAAATTTAAAATTATAAAAAAGTGAAATAAATCAACTGATATTACACTCTTGTGATTACAAAATGACATCGTTAAAACTATAGATCTTTGAAATTATAACGAGAAGGAACTTGAGGGCGGGAGGTGTTTAAAGTTTAGTCGGGGGTGTTTCAGCATCCCTTAGCACTCCCGTAGTTGCTTCATTGCTAGTGCTTTATAATGGTAGGTCCCCACACACTGAAAAGAACGGTAAAATGAAACCAGATAAAATTTACTGCCACCGTTGCAGCGAGCAACCTGACTTAACCCTTATGGACTGACGCGATACAGATACATTGTGTCATATTATACGATTAATATGATACAGTAGATCTTCCTTATAATGAACCCCCTATATAAGACGGAAATCTTTTTACAGCGGTAAATAACAACCGTCGTCCCGTATAAACCTATATTCTGTAAATTTTAGTTTCCCTAAAACGGAAACTTCTTTATGACAGAAAATCAGTAGGTATCTAACAATTCCGTTATAAGAAGGCTTTAGTGTAATAATATCATATTATGACAGCACAGCCAAATTTTTTGGTGAGAAAAACACAATCTGGATATTGCGTCTGCCGGTTGACGAATGTCGTCTGCGGGCATATCGCACGTCGTGTCCCCAGTACAATAATTACATTGCATGCTTCGTCTGTTCGATAAAAATATTACAATAATGAGTTCATGTGTTATATTTCACGATGTAGTGAACTTATATAATATATAATATAATATTATTATCGCGATCGTGCTCACTCCAAAATAACATTATCACAATTATTCACAGTGATTCGTGATGAGTATTAGTTTTACGTCGTATTTTGTTCGCGAGATAATTGTGAAAAAAAAAAACAAAACACATTTGCGGTTATTCCTTTTCCCTGCTCTCCCCCTCCGCCCACTCATAATTTTAAATCGTATCCCTAATGTCTGTTTGGAAGTAAGTCGCCGTCGTGCGAACGTATCAATTCTGTTAAAATTAGCTGATACGTCGTGGTTAAAATAATGTATTTTATCTTTTTGAATTCCCTGTAGAAACGAATTCTTGATTTCGAAATCGTAGCGAGGAGGATTTGAGACGAAACAAATATTGTAAACGTGTTAGAAAATCATAAAAAAAAGAAAAAATGTTTAGTCAGTAGATCTACAAATTATTAAATGGCATTATATCCTCCTCCCCTTTCCAGACCACTAATTTAACGTATTTCTTTCACGAGGGCGGTAAATTTTTGAACTCATTGTTCTTAAATTCCATAGTAAATCGAATATTATGCGCATCATGTTAATCCTCCGGGAAAAAAAATGTGTTCAGTCGTTTGCCCGTCGCGTGTTTTGACAATACTTAACGAAACAGTGAATATAAGTTTTAGTACGGTGACATGACCGAATATAATACACCAATTATAAAAAAACACAAGCATATTATTATCTCATTTTCAAAAACATTTAATTTTTATGCACTTCAAAAAATTGTGTTTTTTTTTTGTGAATGACCAATTAACTAATCTAGTCAAACTAAAATAATTACATACTATTTAATAGTTTTTTAAACGACAATTTATAATTTTGTAATTTTGTTATGAATGTATAAAATGAACAATTAAAATTCAACGAATGTAGTCAGACTTAGATAATCACATTGTATTTCTATTTTAGGTTTTGAGCGGAGCAAAGAACATTGATTTTACAATGTTGTATGTTTTTTGTGTCTTTCTTCACCTTTTTAGCCGGTAAAAATGTTTGGATTTTCTTTATCGGCATTTTTTTGATATGAAAGTTAATTTAGATGGTACATTTTAAGGAGTTAAAAGTAAAAAATTCCATTCATATTTAAACACGTCGGCAAAAACAAATAAAAAAAAAAATAAATAATAAGGAAAAACGGACATTTTTACACAAAGTAAATTTTTGACAAAATAGATTTTGTTTTCTGGCGTAACACAGAAAATAATAACCGTAGATACATGAATTTTTCATTAAAAGATTATATAATTAGCGTTTCTTATACAACATAAAATGTGTAATATATTTTGACTCTTTTTGAATTATATAAAAACATAAGAAATATTTTTTGTTGATTTACATTTTTTTGCTCTGTCAACAAACTTGAAAATATAATACAAGGTTCCTCATAACTTGTTATTAGTGAAAATTGAAAAAAAAAATTATTATAAATCTACAATAGTTTTTTATAAACGTCTAAATTTATAATTTTGGTAAAATTACAAAAAAGTACACATTTTTTTAATTGAAAAATTCATAAAAAATTTTCTGTTTAAACCAAGATTTGAAAATTTAACATGAAATTCTATAAGTTTTTCTACCTTTCATAAAAAAAAGTACGGGAAATTGTCCCGGAAAACGCAAAAAATATTAATTTACTTTGTAATTAAATCTGATCCCTATATATAACATATATGAATAGGTGTTATATATATTACAATGATCAAGAGAAAAATATGCATAAAACTCAATTATTCTACCTTGCACACAATCTAAAGAATGAACTCCTATATTGTAAATAATTATGAAATTAAATCAGACAAAAATAAAACTATGGTTAAAAATAATCTAGATTGGTAAGTAGGAAGGTCGTCACATTTCGTCTGATTGAGTAAAAATAGTTAATAATAATAGGTACGTAGAAGTAAAACGTCTTTTTCAATTTACAAAGAGAGCCAATTACAAATTGAAAAGTTAATTTTTTTTATCTTAACTAGGCAGTTAATTATAATATTTTAGTTAACGTAATCACTTACTAGTTAAACTGATTCAATTTCCTATTAGAAAAGATGCTGATGAAGAAAATCGGAGCACTTTTACTGCCCTAAAATGTGATGACAGACACAAATAAAAAAAAACAACACACACACACACACACACACACACACACATTGTAAAATCAATACATTTATCGCTCCGCTCAGAATCTAAAATTAATTAAATATGATTTTAAATAAAAGTAAATTGATTCGATAATTGAAGAAATACAATTATATGTTACACAAAATATTTCTCTATACACATTACATTGTGATAAACGCACAATAATAAATAAATGTTAACAAAATGGTTATTTAATAATTATCAAAAAAAATAAAAATTTTAAGCTGGAACCAAGATCTTCCGAGGGAGGGGAGACATTTGTACATTCGGTAAAATGTAATAAAATGGTTCAAGTTGGCACTCGAAAAATACGATAAGTAGTCGAAATAATTATTTGATTTTCAACTCAGAAGGTGGATTCTAATAGAAAATGGTGTCTAGTTGGTAATTTTATAAGGTCACCATTTAAAGTAGGTACTTATCACAAGCATTGGGTAAAGCAAAAAAAAAATGTTTACACAAAACTAGTTATTGACAAAATGCATTTATTTTTTGGTGTAACTTAAAAACAAAATATCCACAGATAAAAATACCTGAGATTTTTACCAAAATGGTTATTTATCATTTTGTGTAGATGATTCAATTTTCAAAATGTTTTGTCTTTCTTTAAACTATTTATGGTCACTTAAAAATAACGAGTTTTATTTTGGTCTTTTTTCTAATTTCATTAGGTAAAAATATTTGAAATTGAATACAAAGTTTCTTAAAAGTTTTTCATATGCTATTTAAATAATAACAAAAATACATAGTAAAGATATTTTTTTATAAGCGTTTATAACATAGAATTTGGACGAAAATTGTCAATAATTCAAAATAAGTAGTGCACACAGTTACCAAAAAATCTAAAAATATATAAACATAGTTTTTTTTTTTATAGACATTTCAATTTTAAATTGAACACAATGTTTTATTGAAAACAATACTATTTTTAAATGCAATGTTTTCGGAAATAGATTACTTTAGTAGCAACAATATCATAAAATATACTTTGTAATATAAATTAACATACCGCCTTATCTCATTTCTTATTGTTAAATGGATATTTATAATATAATATGCCGTATATCCCGTAGATTTTAATGATAGATATCTTAAAATCAGATTATCAATATTAATATATTGTGGATATTTTTTAAATATATTTTGATACATATACGAGATATATTGATTGGCTATTAATAATTTAACAGTATTCATGAACAATAAAACCAATTATTGTATTATAAATATTTCAATTAAATAACATGTTTACAATTATGACATGTTGGAAAAATGATTAAAACAATGTCTTTAAATCGATTATTAACATATGCATTTTTATTCAACATTATATGAATATAATTTAAATAAAATAAAAGTATTTTTTTGTATAAAAATATAATAATAATAAACACTTATACTTTAAATATAAATTTAAATAAGTTCATTTTTATAAAAACAGATATAACTCAATATATAAATGCTTAGGGCCTTAGATCAGAAGTCTCTAGCAAAAAGTGGTGGTGCTAACATAGAATAGAGGCACCACCAAGGAAAAAAAAATTTTTTTGCGGGATTGGGAAATTTATGCAATTTCTAAAAATTGCTCAGCAAATTTTGGCAAATGGTTTGCAAAATATTTGCTCAGGTAAGTATGTAGGAAGTAAGTCTGTAGCACAAAGTGCTGGTGCCAAATTCACGCACGTATTCAAGGCTGGTTATTGGTCTTGGACTATAATACTAAGGAATTTAGTTTAGAACCATTAACTTCTAGACCTTTAAATAAATATAAAATGTGAAGCTTTAATTAAAAGGTTGGTTTCCATTAATTTGGGCTGAGTTCTTAAATAAAATTAAAATTACCAACTTTTAACTTAAAAAAATTTAGTTTATCATTGCTTAGTAACTTAATTGTATATTATGGTCTGGGATATCGACTTTTAAACCATTGTAGTAGTATATCAAATTTTGATAATTGATTTGATTCCCTTGCCAAATTAATATATATATATATATATTATAATTAGTATTTCTTAAATAATTATACAATCGAGTTTCGATATCTCGAAAATAAATTCGATTTATGTATTACTCGAGTAAAATACATCAAACACAACTTAAAAACACATCAAAAAGTAAAAAAAAAATTCGAGTTGTCGAGACTCAACTGTAATTATAAACTGACTTTTTTTTGTATAG
Organism: Pentalonia nigronervosa; assembly: GCA_014851325.1. Lineage (NCBI taxonomy): Eukaryota > Metazoa > Arthropoda > Insecta > Hemiptera > Aphididae > Pentalonia > Pentalonia nigronervosa. Next base: position 20,058 of record JACXSJ010000937.1, on the reverse strand, counting down.
TTATAATTTAAAATATGTAGTTAGTAACTGTTTATTATTATTATATATACTCTTTACTCTTTTGGGGTATTAAATTTAAATAAATAAAATAAAAGAACTACATATAAAAAGAATATAATATATATTATAGGTACTCTGTCCAGAGGTATCCAAGTAAATCGCTGTTGTCGGAGGAAGATCAGTTCTTCTGAGCATCTAGAGGAATTTATAAATTAAATCATTAAAATCTGTAATTAAAATTCATCAATTAATTTTTTTAAATAAAAAAAAAATCCCTATTTTTTTTAACTATGAATTTGCCTAATTCTTCAGTGCTGTTTTAAATATTTAATATAAAATATGTATGTTATAACTTGATAATCTCTATTAAGTTATTGATTTTTAATATATTATTTTCTTCAAGAAATCTTTCAAGCTTCAAAAATTTATAATATAAAACAAAGTAGTAACCACATTTATTAGCGTTTTTCAGTGTAAATTTTGAATTTCAAAATCTGAATATAACCATTAATAAATTGTTATCAATACAAACAGCATTATAGGCATTGTAAATAATTATCGATTATACGCATTCTTGGAGTAAATACTTTAAATAAGTTAATTAAAAATTCAAACTTATATAATGTGTACAAAAATATTATATGAATTTTTATGAAGGTAATATTCAAAACGAAGTTCATATGTCCACATAAGAAAAAAATGAGACCAAATAAATAAAATAAACTAAAAATGATTTTAAATAAATCATATAAGACATGATAGTATTTTTTGTTTTAAATAAATTGAAAAAATAAGCTTAAATAGTTACTGGTACACCAGCAGTTGTAGAATTATCGATACCACATTCGTTTGTGCCTCGTTGAATTTTGAAAAGACCGTTGTCGCCCCATTCTTCGTTCCACGAGTTGACAATTAACCAGTATGGCACTCCATTTTCTTCACCCCAACCGATTAATTTGGAAGCATGACCTCCCAGGTATGTAGCATTATCCGTTTTCACGTAAATACCTTTAAAATAAGAAATACAAAATAAAATTAATTTATCAAAAAAAAAACTCCATAATATATAATAAATCAATATTGTGCTCGTTTACCTGACTTGTAACTTAAGAAATCGTCGTATACATCAATTGATGCTTCAATTGGTCCGTAAGTCATAACGTCCATTTGGATGCTGCTATAAGATAGCCAGTAATAGTCAATTGCTGAAATCATAATTTAATAGATTTTACATATTATTTAATCTTATGTAATACATTTTCAAAATAAATCATACTGAATCTGTGATCTTGGTCGAAGTCGAGGTCCTTATTTCCGTAACACTTTCTTCTGCACATATGATTTCCTTCCAATGGTTTACCTGCGCATGTATTGTTTCCTTGATCGTCATTGGGACAAGGTGGGACTCTGTATGGTGCACAACCCTAAAAACGACGCAAGTACGATTAAACAAAACATTGTATGCTATTAATACTTTTCTCCGAAGAACAAGTCTCAAACCTGTCCCGAGTTGAAGTCTCCACCAGTTACAAGACCGTAGTTCATAAAACGCTCCCAAGCTTTTATCGGAGAACCGCCGTCACATCCGTAACCACATGAATGACAGCAGAAAGTGATTTCTTCGGCGGATAACGATTCATTGAAATAACCATTTGTTGCTATACACAAACGGTCGGTGAACGCCGAGCTCGTGGCCACCGCCTAGTGTAATAAAATATTTTGTTTAAAATCAATGTTCTACTCTTGACACAAATCAATCGATATCTGTACATACCCAACACGATCCACAATTTCCTTGGTCGCGGACTTTTCCGATCGTTTTACATTGTGTCCATTTTTTCCTAGCATCAAAGAATCTTGGAATTCTGTCGATTAAGTTGTCGTAAGCTTCATCATTGGTCTTGTACTTCTTAATATTATTTTTATTTGGAATTTGCACTCCTCTTGATCCCAAAAGTTTTACGATATGTTCCTCTGATGTATTTGGGTCGAAGTTCGTACCTGCCTTTTTTGTTAAATGTATGATAAAATTTCTATGTAAATATAATTTTTTCATTAAAAAAATCACATACATTTAAACATTTTTTGTAGTTAAAAATGTATTTTTCAGTCATTTTTATATCAATAATGACTTGAAAACATACAATATTCCCAATAAATTGTTCTTTTTGTGGTTTAAAAATATTGAAATTACATAGTCTTTGTTTCATTTTTCTTGTCGTTTAAAGTTTAAATGTTGACAACATTTGTATATTAATCCGTGCTTAAAACTGTATTAAATATTCATTTTTTATAGCCAAAGCTTAAAAATCCAGTTAAAAGTTTATCATAAGTAGTTGTAGATTTAAAAAATGTGTATAAACATCATTTTTTATTTAAATTTTTAATTGTTACGACATTGAATATAACTACAAACGAAGAACAACAATTTTGGTAATTTTGTTCTAATTAAAAAATATTCTTTCCTAGGAATTCGATACTTTTACGATTTTACTTACGAGTATATTTTTATTTTTTATGTACACAGTGATATTTTCAAGACAATTAGTTTAATTGCATATGCTATGTATGTTTATAGTTTATATCGTATTACTAATATTAAAATAAAATTTCATAAATTAATTTAGTAATAAATTGCAATATTTTTATATAATAATAGACTGACAGATCGTTATCGCTCAGAATCGTTTTTCGTAAACAATCGTTTATCATTGAGTTCAAATTTAACATATTCATTTCAATGATCTACTCAATGACGATGTACCTATATACACTCGACTACCAACTATACTGCAGAACTGTGACCTACTTTTCACGTTTTTGTAATTTATTGTTTACACGCACAACCTTATATTATAAACACTTTTTAGTGATTTTGAAATAAAAACTGTTATGAAATATTGTCTCATTTCATATAATTGATATTATTTAACATGACATTTCTCGATCTCAATATAAATAATCTGTGACTTACCTTCCACGTAGTTGCTTGTTTGTTGATATTGTTAATGAAATCGTTCTCCAAAAAGTATGCTTGTTCCGTCACATAAATGCTGATGAATATCACGGACAATAACATCAATACTCTAATCATTATTGCAATTTTTGCTTATAAGTTTATTGTTAATACAAATGTAATACAAATATGCTTGTCTGTACAGCTACAATGGACTCAGTTTCGATTTTCAAACATCAACGTATAAATATGCACATCTGAAGTACGAGGTGTGACACAAAAATTATGAGACTTTTTAAATATAATCTAAACCATTAATATAATTAAGAAACACTTACGCACTTTAAATATTATATAATATTAATGGAATCACTTCATTTTTTTTTATACGTTATTAATCTTGTGATTAGTGTGAGATTGACAATACTTGCGAATTTGACGATTGATCAAAAAGAAATTTGTTTACACTTCAAAAATCATTAAAGTCGGTTCGATTTTTTTTTTTATAATAATACTATTATTTGTGACAAAACGTTTATATACAATCTTGAAAATAAAAGGTAATCCATGCGTTAGAGGACACCAACTTTCCCAAAAATAAAAAAAGCACTACGAATGAGCAAGTCGAATTCAAAGGAATGCTCTTTGTTTTCGTTGGCATTAAGGCGCCCGGTGCCAATGCCATTTTGTCTTCAAAAACACACTTTACGGAAAAAATGACCCTGATTCGTAGAATCAATCAAATTTGATTTTTTTTTTTAACTGATAGAGGGAAATATTTTACAGCCTATATTGACCTTAGTTTTATAATAATTTAATCTCAAACTTATAAATAAGTCTCTAAAAAAAGAAAATTTTAAGCTTTTTTTACAAGTTGTTTTATATTATTATCTAAAATAAAATAAAAAATCTGAGTTCAATACAGACTGTAGAATATTGTTGTTTATCAATTAAAAAAAAAAAAAAAATTATCTAAAAATATTCAATCGACAATGAGTTATCCATATTCCCGCGAAATCATTTACGTCTGTCGGAATGGGCAACTAATAATTCGTTATTTATTAGTTTTATGATATGTATCTGCGAGTGCGTTCGCGTTGTTCATATCGGGTAGTAGAGGGTTCTCTCACACTATAACCATTTACACTCCAACACATTTACAAGATCTCGGGACGCCAAAACAATATGTGACTAAGGTTGCCAATAATTTGCTCCTTAATAAATAGCCGGCACCGGGGACCTTAAGAGAATTATTTTTGTCGAATGCGTTTCTAATGGACAGACAGCCAACCAAAAATTATTATCAAAAGATATTAATTAAGTTGAGAGAACGTGTTAGAAATAAGTTACCAGATCTGTGGAAGAATGGATGGATTCTTCACCGAGACAATGCTCCAGCTCACAGTACATTTTCAATTCAATGATCTTTGACCGAGAAAAATATTTCTATACTTCGACATCTACCGTACTCGCTAGACCTTGCTCGTTGTGACTTCTTCCTATTCCCAAAAATTAAATGTCCCTTAAAAGGAATTCGTTTTCAAACGGTTGATGATGTAAAAATGAAAACGGTAGAATTTTTAAAAGGGCTTTTATTTTAAAAGGCGATTGAAACTCTGTTTTCAAAAATGGCGGCGATGTATGCAACTGTGTTTAGTTACTGAAGGAAAGTATTTAAATGCAATAACCATTAAATTATATAATTCTCGTTATTTTACGTCATATCTCATATCTTACTCAAATGAAATACTTGATTCAAGTATTTCTTAGAATATGGTTACTAATTATTTGCTATTGATTTCCTGTTCAATTATTCTTGCAAATAATTTTTTAGAACCATCGGTATATTATATGTATCATACTTCACTAATAAGTACCTATATTATTCATTAATACGATTGTTATTATAATCAATTAAAGTTCATTATCAACAAAACAAAGTACCTTATCATTTTTCCGAATAATTAAATAGGTAATTGAATACCTATATTATAATATAGAAATGTATTTAATTATTCACATTTAAAATAAACTATGAATCCAATGACCTGATGTCTTTATGAACGATGCATACAGTCATTGACTTTTATGTATACATTTTTTTATTCATAATTTTTTTTTTTTTGTGTAAATTGATAATTGATAATACAATGTTTATATTTTTTACTTGACATAATATGTGATTTTAAAATATTTTATAATAATAATATTTTAAATTGGTGACAAAAATAGTGTACTGGCCGAAAACGGTCCCGTCCGTATAGGTACCTATATTTTTTGATGATAAATCAAACAAGTAAATGACAAACGGTTTATTGTTTTTAGATAATAAGTATGCCAATTACAGCTGTAATCACATGAAGTCGACGTCCTACAAAAACTCAACACATCGGCTACACAATATTCTTTAAATAACCTATACAAAAAAAAAAAAAAATTAATTTTTCTACTGAATTATTGCCTGGTAGTCTCAAGTACAGCTAATGTATAAAAAATTAATTGACATATATTTATGATAACCAGGGCTGATAACTTGTAGCTCTAAAAACGTTTGTTATAAGCACTATAATATACTCTTAAAAACATTCATATAAGTACTTAAATATGCACTAAAAATTATATGAAATGTAAAAAAAAATTAATTTTAAAAATGTAATTATTATTTACTATTTTATTAAATGAGAAACACACTATTTTGTTTTGTATGAAAAAATATCATTATTGAGTCATAATCTATTTTCAAAATAAAATTATCTATTTATTTTATTATTATCTAAATTTTTTCGGAGTACTATTGTATTTCTTTAAAAATTATCTTTTCAAAAGTACCAATTAGATTCACTTTCCTACCAGAAAATATACTAATGGAGAAAATCGAAGCATTATTTCGATTACACATCGTATATACAGACAGAAAATAAATAATTCAATATTGCAAAATCAATACATTCATTACTCCGCTCAGAATTTAAAAACGCTTAAACAGTTTTAGATTTTAAGTGAAATAAAAGATGTATAAATTTTACAATGTTGTGTGTTTATTTTTTGTATGTGTTAACACCTTTTGGGGCAGTAAAAATGTTTTGATTTTCTCCAATAGCATCTTTTTTGGTAGGAAAGTGAATCTAGTTGGTAATTTGGAGAATTAAAAGTAAAAAATTCATAGTATTTTTCATACGCGTTGGGAAAACACAAAAAAATTAAGGAAAAAGAAAATTTTCACACAAAGTCAATTTTTGACAAAATTGGTTTTTTTTATGTTACACATAAAATAATAACTGTAGCTACATACAGTATTCATAAAATATTTATTTAAATATTTTCTATACATCATACAAATTTTCAATATATTTTGACTTTTTTTAGTTATTTATAGGTATAAGAAATTAAAAAATATTTATAAAAATATTTTCGCCCTGTCAAAACATTTGAACATTTAATACAAGGTTTCTCAGAACTTGTTGTTAGTGAAAATTAAAGAAAAAATTGAGCGTAAATCTACAATAGTTTTTTATAAGCGTCTAAAGTTAGAATTTCAACAAAATACGTAAAAATCACTAACATTTGCAATTTTTTTGATTTAGAAATTTATAAAAACTGTTCTGTTTAAACCTAAGATTTGAAAATTGAACGCGCGTTTTCTCATAGGTTTTTCTTCTTTTCACAATAAAATAGTTTATACCGGAAAGTCAAACTAATTTTTTATGAGCGTTTGAAATTAGACATTAGAAATTCACCCAGAACTAACGATTTCTCAGGAAACGATTTTCTTATTTTGTCGTACTTAATTCAAAACCGAATAAACGTAGGCATTTAAAATTTTTGATGGTTGAGATCATCATATTCTATACACCATACAATTATAAAAATATTTTGGGTTTTTTCAAACTAAACGTAAGCATAAATAACTTTTAATTTTTTAAAACTTTTTTCTATAAATATTAATTTAACATATTTGTTATGGCAAAAAGCTTGACAATTTAATACGAGGCTTGTCATTAGTTATTTTAATAACAATTGACATTTTTTAAATGTACATATGCATACTTTTTAGAAGTATTTAAAGTTCAAATTTAGAGCACAACTACTGTAAAGTACCAATCTGTTAAATTAATCATATTTAATCATATTTTATATTTATTTACTAATCATGTCAAAACATGGAACGAATTATGTGGATCAGATGCGACGTGCCCAACCTTTTTCAACTTGCAGGCCACATCGAAATGTGTACTTGTATTACGGGGCGTACGTACTTTACGGTTTTTTGTTCATTTTGATAAATACAATAAATATAATAATATCTTTGTTCACTTGTACAATTTATGATCTTTATTTGAGTTTGTACTTTATATTATTAAATTATTGAGTGTGTTTAAAGGTGTTTTTTCTTTTAAAGTTATTATCAAATTCCTAATTTTATGATACTTTTACGAGCCTGTTGGAATAATTTTGCTAAGGATTTACAATTTTAAACACAGTTTGACAAGTGTAGTTAATATTGTAACGAAAAAATTTAAAAAATATATTTACATGGTTGTTTTTTAAAGACATTTTAAGTTCAAATTTGGACATCGAAATATCGAAACTTTGCAAATTATTTTGTATTTAATAATTGGTAAAATATTCAATTTTTATAGATAGCTAAGAATTAAAAATGTATAACAAAGTCTATCGTAAGCAATTAATATTGTAATAAAAAAATTTAAAATATATGTTTACATGGTTGATTTTTATAGTCTTTTTAAGTTCAATATTGGGCAATATTAGATACATAAATAAAAAATAACAATGTTAATTATTTCGTTGTAATTTAAAAATATTTTTCGCGGTTGCTTGGAACATTTAAAGTATATTGTTATATTTTATAGACTCAATGATATTTTTAAATGCAATATTTTTGTCAAAAATTAATACAACCTACTGAATTATTAATTAAAAATAATTTACTTTAATAGCAATAATATCATAAAATATGCTTATGGTAATATAGGCCGCTAAACAGTTCAGAATCGTTTTTCATATACAATGGTTTTATATCATTGAGTTAAAATTTAACATACCCATTACAATGACCCACTCGACACCTGATGTATAGTAGAACGTCACCCACCTTTGTTTTTAAAAAACATTAAAAAGAATAAGGTTAAAATATTTATAAACAGAGTTCAATGTGGGCTGTAGAATATTTCTCTCTAATAATTAAAAAAAAAAAAATTAGGTAAAAAATTTGTCCGATTTTACAGATCAAGATTCTGATTCTTTTTCTCGTATAAAGTGCATTTTCGAGTCACTGTAAATTGCATCCCATTTTAAATTTTGATGTCATTTTCGCCCCGAATATAATATTATGTTGTATTAATGTAAACCGTGGCCTAAGAATGTTTATTCATATGTAAATAAGTACGTATTGATATTTACGCACGGAAAAATATTCGTACATTCGTATAATATCAACATATGCATATTTGAAAAATTAGTATTTTCCTTACATTATCAATGACAGGTTAGTTAAATTAATAACGGTTTTGCTGTTTATGATTAAATAAAAAACTGAATGGTTAAAATTAGTATAATTAAGTGACGGGTAAAAATGTGTTCGAGCGTATTGGTATGTCGATTCCGAAAAAAACGAATATTTATTTTTCTATGCAGTTCTTTCTGCATATTAGTTCTCCTCTATTCGTTCCACGACTCTTCAGACCGATAAAATCGTTTTCAGGCTATTTGTATGACGTGTTTTTTTTTTCCCGGGCCACAATTTTTGCAATCTATAATATGTATATATATATTATGACTGTGAGCATTTGCGAGGACCCGACAAAATGACACGAGCACCGCCTGCTTATTCGAGGAAATTCGATACACAGACCGTTTTAAAGGACTTTTCGATAAGGGACATTTTCGAAGTGCTGTGCGTGTGCGTGATAAGTCATCGTTTTTTCGGCGTGTGCGACTTCTGTGTTGGTGAAACACATCGACAGGAATAGCTATCAACACAAGTACGACTCACATTTCACCGTACGGCTGTAATCGACGAGGAGGTATATCGTATTTCACTATAGGTAATAAAAATCGTATTATATAGGACGGTATACTATTTTCGTCCAACGTACCGGCTGCACATAGCTGTATAGTAATTCGATAAGAAATAATCTAAAAACATATTGAAATTCGTTGTGAACGGTTTACTCGAGATTCTGCACTTTATTTTCATATTTTCAATCTCGCGTGTAATAATATTGGGCATGTTTGAATATTATTCGAATTTCACATTTTAGCATCAAATCTAACGGTAAGATGATACATAATTTAAAATATAAAAAAGCGATCTCGAGGTGACTCCATAAAGAATACTATTATAAATGTTATCAGATTTCTCATTGCGCATTAATTTTGTAACAGCGGTATGTTTTTGTCAAAAAAATAAACGATTGATACCGAATCAGGAATTTATCCTGCAGTGCCAATAGTGATCGTAGAAAACCCAATTTAAACTTTGCTAGAGAAAATCGGAAGTATTTGGATCAAAGCGATCTGATATGTAAACTCATTTACTATATCTTATTTAGTGTCCAAAAATTTCTGATTTTAGACTCTGTAATACCTCAATACTTCCACCGACTCTTGATAACGTTCATATGGCCTCTATTGATAGTCGATGGAAACAATAATTTGTTAATATTTTTGAAACCGATTTAGTAGGTTTTTTATTTTTACAGTAGGGGGCTACTGTATCAACGCATTTATTTTAAGCCATAATTTTTTTTTTTTTTTTTAGCTGGAAGTTTACCTAAGCTTAGATTAAGACATACTCGTATTTAAACAATTTCATGTTACTTGCTTAAAAATCTTTGATAGCCAATTAAAATAATTGTAGACTTGTGCTAGTAATAAAATATAAACAGAGGATGGTTGAAGGGGTATAAAAAATTGTACGGGGTGATTTATCAAGCATAATACTCGTCCCTCCTTTATTTCTATAATAATGCAGTTATTCAAAATCTAATTTTTAGAATTTTTAAATATATTTTCGAATACTTGAGATTTTTTGTACAATTCAAAGAGCTATTTGTAACGATACAACTCTTGTTTTTCAAATGAGTAGATTTCTTTTAGATTCTGATTGTAGCTATGAATTTATTGTTTTTACAATGTGTTTTTTTTTGTGTCTGGATACACTTTTTTTAATAAAAAAAAAAAGTCTGATCATTAACTTTAACGGACGTTTCTGTTAGCAAATCGGATCTAATTGGTGCTCTTGAGAGATCAAAATTAAAAAATTCTCAGAACTTTTAAAAAAATATCAGGACGACAAATAATGTTTTAATTGTCTTAATTGTTAAAATGTTAAAATTATTATTCAAATATAAATGAATAAATGAATAAATAAATTATTCATATATAATTTTCGATTTATTTTATTTATTTTTTTTTGTTCTATCAATATAGATAAAAATTATTTGTTTGGTCAAAAAGCTTAAAAATGTAATACAAGGTTCCTTATGAGTAATTCCCACTGCAGTAACCAAAGAATAACTTAAAATTTTAGAATAAAAAAAAAAATGTTTTAAGAATTCGAAAAAAATGGTTGATGAGTTAATTTAAAAGTTTAAAAAAATCAGAATTCGAATAAATTCATTAGTTATTAAAGAAAAACAGGGCGGCGAGCATGCATGGTGAATCACTCTGTACATATTAAATTCGTTTTACAGAACGTGCTTGTTTTGTGTTATTCAGATTACGAATCACACGCACGTTTTTATTTTTAATCGCCTTTCATTACGATTACGGTACATACGGCTGTCCGTTTGCGATTAAATAATATACGCTTATTTTATTTTATGTTTAATAATATGCACAACATTACACGGTTTTAATACATTCAAAACGTATTATAATAATATATAGTTACACTTTATAATATGTGCATATACTGTTGGCACATGGACATTATATTATTATTTTGTTAGCCCCTCTCAACACCGACGACACACGGAATAATAATATAGGTATCTACGTCTTGAAATCGAAATGAAATTTCAATTTTGCTTAATGACATTAGTGTTTTTTTTTTATTTCAAATGCAATTACCTAATGTAATATTAATTTATGGTTTTCAATTAGATTTTCAACATAGTTTTTCTTTTTTATCGATTCAAAATATAACTTTTACGATTTTACGTAATACAACTTTTAATTTTCATTCCTACCTACAACGACCATATACCCAGGATTGTTATTTTAGACCTGTTGGCTATAATATTGTTGAATTTTTTTTAAAATATTAAATCGAATCGTATATAATATATACGCTGCATACGGCTTGCGTCTTATTAACAAAAACCAAAACGTACATATTGTTATGAATTTTATTTATTTATTTTTTAATTATAAAATTTATTTCTGAACGTTTTGGTTCTTGATATTATTGTACCTATTTAACCATGTGGCTCGTGAACATATTCATGTTGGCCACTCAGCTGTTATATATAAATATTATTAAGCGATTATTATTTTAACGATTTAAATTTTTTTTTTTTTTTTTTTGATTTCAATAAGCATTTGGAACATCATTAAACTTTCATTATTACTATTGGTTTCTTAGAACATTTTTTGCGATTTCTTTCGATATTATTTAATACCGATTTCAGATCTTGCTTGTAACAATACATACATTTCGACTTTGTGGACTGTGACCAGCTTGTGTTCGAAATAAGTAAAAAAACAAATAAAATCCAAAACAATCTATAGAACTTGCCAATTATCTATAGTCCTATAATAATGTTGGTTATTATATGGTTCATCAATCATTATAATGCCATTGCTTGGAAAAACGTTTGAGTAACAACTTCGGGTTGTAGTTCCATTTTAATTTAGCTTAAAATTTTTCTTTTTATACAACTGCGTTATCTTTTTGTGAGGAGTAAAATATAATAACGTTCAATAATGTTTTATACGTTCGAATGAAATGTAATTTCAAAAACACACACACTTACAATACTCAGTCGCCATTTTAGAAGGCTGGACAAGTTAACTCTCTTAAGTTATTATGAGTTAATAATACAAAGTTAAAAGTCAATACATATATTTTTTTTGTATACTATAACGACACTAGCCTGCGTTATTTTTTAACAACTCAAAATTATATTGTAGGTAGTATTTACATTCAATATTTCATATTTTCATTGAAGCGTTTCGTCACAAAAAAAAAAAAAACAATTGTTGCATGTAGTAAAAGTACCAATATAATAATTTAATGTTTATAAATTGTTATTATAATAATAATTATATAAAAAAGTACTATTAAAGTCAGTTTTTAACACTAGTTTAGTAATAACTGATTATTAATAATGATTAATTTCATTTTCGATAAGTTTATACTTAAATTTAAACAAAAAATTCACATTCGTGAAATATTTTTAACAAGAAAACAAAATCCTTTGAAATGTAATTAAATTAAATTAAATCGAAACAAAATATACTAACTTAACTTCTTAAAATAAAAATCAACTAGTTCAGTAAAAAGTTAAAATCGACTTAACTTAGAACTTATTAACTCATTAATGCCCAACCTTGCCATTTTATACGTGTCTTAATGTCTTATTAATTTAATAAGTAAGTCACGAATAACACAGATGACAAAACAAATCTATTAAAAAAACTTATTGTTAACAATTGAAATTCTGATAGTCTGCAATCTGCAAATAATCCCGAAATTTTAATTTTTATGCTCTTGTGATCTTGATTCAATATGATTATTTACTATTACGCGGTTCTAAACAATAACTGTCGTAATTTTTTTTTTTTTTTGATTCTTTGTTAGTTTCTAAAATTTATGTATATCAAATAAAAAAAAACAGTCCACAAAGATAGATTAAAAAAATTGTTTACTGTTTTAAATTTTCAAATAATTTAAATAAATTTAAAATAAATAGATAAAATAAAGCTTAAATTAATGGATAATTAATTAATTTTTATTGGTGTATATTTTACATACATTTTCAGCATAGTTTTATATTTTATAGCGCATAAACTAAGTTTTTTATATCGTAAACATCCACTGTCTACTTACAACTAATAAGTGTCAAAATTACTGTACGCACGCTATCGATAATAATTGCCATTCGGTATTACAGGTACTTCACATTTGTAATTATAAAATTGTATAAATTCACGGCCTACCTTTACCGCCTACGCGCTACTTATACTTTTATGATATCGTATCGACGGTGCAATAGTGTTGACGGTGTCGTAAAAACACATCATAATAATTTATAATATAATGTAACAAATTATGTAATTAACCGCGGCGTATTGTCATTACAATAATAATTCGTATGGTGTGTTGGTATATTGTACAACAATCGGTATAATATACGTAATAATAAATTTACTACAGTCGTTTGAGTCGTACGACATACAATAATATAATATAAGTATGCAATTCGGCTAAGGTGCGTTCAGTTCGGGATTTTTTTTTTTTTTTTTTAGTCGGGGCACTAAGTCAATAAAAAATATGTCACAAACACGTATCGATACACACAGAACGTGTCGCCACGCCCGCCTATCGTATACGATTATATATGTGTGCCTGTTATACAGAGTGATTCGCCGGGCACGGTCACCCCATTTTTTCGTTCTTTTTAATAATGTTCCAGTAATTCGAAATATGTTTTTTTTTAGAATCTTGTAATATTATGTAGGAATACCTACTAATTATAAAAACCTAATATTATTTGAATATACTCACTTGAGATTTTTCGAGTGTCCCGATACCCGAGTGACTATAGAAACTTCTGTTTTTCAATAGAAAACCACATTTTCCCCCCTAAATTATTAATCGCAATAAAATTGTTTGGAAAAGGGTGAAATGTGTCTGAATTTAAATTTGAACGAGTTGTTTTCGAATTGTTAGCCTTTTGACGTGTAACGTTACTAAATTAACTAATTAATTAATTTTTTTTCCCCGGTTTTCCGCTGGTCGATCGGTTTTTTTTTTCGTTTTCTCTCCTTTTCCTTTCGACGCTGCCCGTCGCCACCACGCTCGTCTGTCTGTAACGTTACTAAATTAACCTGTGTATATAGATCACAATATGTAGTAATGTTTAAGCCCAGAAAGATAAGCCAAACCCAGACACGCTCGTACAAACACACCGACATTTCTCATAATTAACATATTATTTCAATAAAACTATATCGATAAACACCAAAAGGCTACCACCACGACACATAGGTCAGTCGCCAAAATGATTTCTCAACCGCGAACGTCGGCACAGACCATATACATTATTTACAATAGTCCAAAGTCATCACTCCCGATATGGAGTGAGCTTCCCGGCTTCATATTTCCGAACCCTAACTGAGCTGGGGCACTAGTGCCCGAACCCGGTTAGACTCCATAGTGCGCGTCTTCACTACGTTCTGATTTAGGGCACAGTACTAAATATTCGTCCAACCATCAATATAGCAATATTTTCTTTATATTTTAAAACTATATTTTATTAATTATTATGGTTTATATCTGTACTTATATGGACATTTGAATTCAATCCTTTCTTCATATGAGTATCTCGTAAAGTTTTTTTTTTCGTCTTTTTTCGAATAAGAATATCAATACTAGCTGTACAATTTTTGTTGCGTAATCTTATTGTATTGGATTCTGCGTGTATAGATGTAATTCTTCGCGGAATGTTGACATACGTATTCCTTACGATATTCAAATGTTTTGTAAGTTGGATGAGTTTTGTATACAATCTAATTTGTTTCAGATTTTTCTGAATTTTTCAAAATTTTCAATTTATATTCAGAATATTTACGAACCCAAACGTCACAATTAGCACTGTACAAATTATTATCGTCGAGATCAATTTTCGTTTTTAAAACTACTTTATAGTTTTCATTTCTGGAAAATTCAATATTTTTAATAAAAGTACTTTCATCGATTACATTACACATTGATTTAATATACTCCATTATAAATATTACAAACCATAACTTCCAACAGTGTAAACGGTAAATATGTTGTAATATGTGTAATTGTGGAATATGGCACAATCATCGATAAATAAGGTAATTGTATAGACAATTAAAGATAGGTTGGGTGGAAAAAGTCTATTATGATAAGATTGACAGTACATCTACTTTATACCTTGGAAATTAGTATCATTAAAGTCTAAAAATACTAATATAATTAATATAGGTAGGTATACAAAATATGACAGTTAGACGAATATTTAATAGTGTGCCATAAAACAGTTAGGAAACGTAGTAAAGACGTGCACTGCAGATTCTAACAGGATTCGGGCACTAGTGGCCGGCTCAGTTAGGGTTCGGAAATACGCTTTCCGGGTCGACCTGGGTCTCTTACCCGGAGGACTGAGAACAGATACCACAACTGCGATGACGGTAACGATAACGCCAACCATAACAACCACAACAACCAAAACAGCGGAGGCAGCTAACCATGCCACGGCGGTGGTGGCCTTGCAGGTGTCGGGTAATTTCAAAACGTGTATAAACGGGACTTGTGTCCGTATCGTGTGATACGTGTATTTTCGTTTTATGATTAGTGTGAATGGTAAGCAAAACAAATTACATTTAACCCGTTAAAATACACTCTATTGTATTTTATTGTAAATATTATATTAAAATCCACGCTTCTCCGACCTAGCCGGTCTCAAATTCGTGATGGTCGGTGCCCCTAACAATGCCCGGCCGAAAGGGTGAGTAACCTTACAGACGTACTATAAGAGGACAGTTATTATTATAGTGCATATATCGTACTTGTCCGTACGCCCGCGGACTATGGCTGTGCATACAATATTGAAATAGAAGTAAATTGAATATTTGTTTAGCCGTGTTCTTAAACTGGCGAGTTATGATACCCAGACAATTATAAGACAAATAATTTTAAGATGCAAATAAATTAATATAGTTTTTAAATCAATTAAAAAATAAACAATATACCCATCGTTCAGCGCGCAATGGTTTTATCGGCTCTCTTATCTAACTCTTTTCGTCAATAATAAACAAATAACTATTACATTCTAGGTAATATACTTTGTGTCAAAAGCATATCTATTATTATCCTGAGTCATAATAATGATAAATAACACGAAAACGACACGTTCAAATTTTGATTTAGATACATCAATATTTTTATCATCTGCTGAATAATTCAGAGTAAAGAAAGGTTGCCAAGTGAGTACAGCTGAGGTGTACAGGTGTCGAGTGGGTCACTGGAGTAGATGTGTTTAATTGATTTATCAATGAATAAGAAAAACGATTTTCTGTAGAAACGATGCGTCAGGCCAGGACATTTTATATTCTTTAATATTGCTTTTAGAAATAATTATAGGTAGGTTGAATTCATTTTTGAATTCAGTTTTTCGTACTACTATAATAAAAGAAGTGTCCTGTAGTGATATAGACTTCTGTTTTTAAAATGAAAACCCACTTTTTTACTTAAAATCATTTAGCGAATAATTACTTTGATACACCTAATTTAAAATTTGAATTAGTAATTTCTCAGTTATTATAATGTTTATTATTCTAAGGATAATAGTCCTTAAAAATTGTCTTACAATAGTATAAAATAAATGTGATATTGGATCTAGTGTTTATTATACTCGGACCATTTTTATAAATTATTAATGTCGATATAGATTAATATTCATCAATAATATTTTCAAATCACCATATTATCCTCCATATTTTTTAAATTTGTCATCGTGATATACCATGGTTAACACCTGCTATTATCCTCAGCACACAAAGTTGAATTTTATGAAATTTGAATAATTCGAATTTTGGTTCTGTTCCATCGACATTTTTTTAAAAAAAATTGTTTACTAAATAATAAAGGATGGTTCTCGTATAAATAACAAAAGATTTTATCTCCACACGATTTTGTATTTAAAAAATACAAAAAAAAATTCAATTTTCATTTGAAAATATGGTAATTAAGTATATTTAAATATTCCAAAATCAGATTTTGAATAACTGCACTATTTAAGAAAAAAGAGGGGGTGAGCATGCTCGGTGAATCGCCCCCGTATACAGTCGACGACAACGCGATTTGAACTCGCGTAGTTAATTCGTCAGGTACTTACCGCTTCTACGACTACTTAGCTTATGCGTTTAATTACTTACGAGTGTACGAACCGTCAAGAATAACATATTTTATAGTTAGAAATCGTAGAAAAACATAACAGTCACATTAAAATATTTACTCAATACGCACTACAAATAATACGCATCGCAAGCACGATAAAAATATCTCGACGCGAATATAATTATTGCATATTATATGAGTGGCGTCAATTCATTTTTTAATAAAAGGAACGAAAGTTTTAACTAGCCCACGTATCTGAGGCCAAAATAGTTTACTTTTATGTTAAAAAAAAGACGCGGAGGAGCTAAATAACTATGGTACCTACTTCATTACGTTTCTAGAGGGGTCGAACACATTAAATTACAATATAAAACTAATAGAGGTTTTTTTTGAAATCATGGATCAATTTAATTTTTTTATAATTTCTATAGTATTTAGTATATAAGTGTCTATTTACCTATTAGAACTAGAAAACTATAAATATTAATTATTATCGTGACAATAGTTTTCTAAAATCCTAATACTTACACAACATTATATTCCTCAAAATTAGAAAAATTATAATTGTATTATTTGACCAAATATTTGACTGCTTTTACAATCAGACAGAATCAAATGCCCGCCTTGCCCCGCTTAAATGACGCCAATGGTATATATCAGGAGGTTTCCGTTTTCTGTCAAAGTGATGTCCTCGTTCATTATCACTGTGTCCGTTTTCCGACAAACATAATATTCCGATCTCTAGCAAAAAAAAAATTTTAAAAAAATAATGTATTATTTTAGATATTTTTTGAGAACTCCTTTTACCCCGTATTAATAATACTACACGGTGAGTGTTATAGTGGACGTCGATGAAAGTTACAACTTTAGCGATCAATTAGTACCTACATATTAATTTTTGAAATTAATTATTTGACTGCGTCAATTACATTTTTACGTATAATGTTTAAAAGTATTGAAGTGATAACGATAGTGTAGCAATGTTCATATTATTATGCTAATTTTTCAAAAAAAAATTGTAATTTATCTATGCGTTTACATCTCAAGATGGCATCGCATGGCGGAGTTACTACGGAGAACACTCCTTTTCGTTAAGTAAACTTGTAATATTAATAATATTATATGTTTGTACTTTTTATATAAATTAATTTCATTAATTAATGCGCAATGGGTATTCATTGCTAAACTAATAATATTGCGATATGATTAAATACTATCAGATGTGAGGCGAGGCGCGTACGATACGTAATCATTACGATTTGATAGATCCAGGAGTTCTCTAAACATTTTTAAAACAGTAAATTTTACAACTTATTATCTGTTTTCTTCTCTAAATAACTTTAAAGTTATTACACCGAGTATAGATCTATATCATAGCGTTTTCCACCTCTTCGCACTGATGCACCAAAGTCGCACTCAAATAGTTTATTTATAATCGAGCTGGTGCAAATGAAACATATATCCGAATATAATACGCCGAATTAGTATTTTCGTGATAACGATAAAGCGCACCAGCTACTGGTACTCGTGCAACTATCACTGCACTCAGTGCAAAAAACTATAGCGTAGTGCAGTAACGTGGAATATGGAAAATAGAATTTAATGCATACTAGAATTGACGATGAAACACAAAAATGTGCACTTGTGCAACAAGTGTGGCGCGATCTGAACAGTCTGAACGGAGTCTAGAAAATAGGTAGTCAAGTTAATGAAAATAATTAATTCAAATTAAGTTAAACCAAGTGAACACAATATTGTTATGTTAGAAGTTAATAGTTAACAAATAAATTGCCAAGTCTAAGTTAAAATTTAAAAAAGGTCGGCAAGTAGATGCCGCTTTGCTGTACAGTGGGTATCTATTGTCTAGTGGGATCACTGTAATGAATTTGTTAAATTTGAATTTAATGATATAAAATCATCATATACGAAAAACGATATTGAACGAAGACGATTTGTCAGTCTTAATAATTTACTAAGTGTATTTTATGATATTATTGCTATTAAAATAATTAATTTTACTCTTAATAATACAGAAGGTTGAATTATATTTTTGCAGAAAACATTGTGTTTGAAAATACCATTGAGTGTATAAAATATAATAATATACTTCAATCTAAAAATATTAATTTCGCTCAGTTTAAAAAAAGTTAATTTGCTTTTTTAATTAGTTCGTGGATTACATAAAGTGTATTTTGTATTTACAAATAATATTATTTTATCAAGAAACAGAACAGAAATTTTAGTATTATACTATTACTATCATTATACAACTATTCGAATTTTGAATTAGACACTTACGTCGATATTTTCAAAAAAAATGTCCACTCAATAATTTACAATAAAAAGAAAGGGTTTTTATTTTAAAAACAGAAGTTTGTATCGCTTTAAGACACTCTTTAAGAAGTACAAAAAAAAAATGTTGTTTAAATATATTTAAAAATTCTAAAAATCAGAATTTGATAAATTCATTATTAAATTAAAAAACTGGGGTGAACGTGCTTGTTGAACCACTCTGTATATTGAGTGCATGAAGCAAACAGCGATTTTTCCCAGAAAAATGTAACTTAATATTATATTTTATCCACGCCTATAAAAAATATGATTGATAAATAATATTCGACAAAGGGTTGAGAGTAATACTTGCGTTGTCCTAATATAGTGACATATGTAAATAAAACGTCACTTTAGTTCATAGGTACCTATACAATACGAAATGATGACGGTCAAAAAACATTATTGGGGACGAATTCAATAGCACTTACAGACTATTTTAATAATAATTATTTGTTTTCAGACTTGGGTAAAATACTTTTTAAAAGTATTTCAAATACATATTCCGAATACTTTAAAAAAAAGTATTCAGAATATGTATTCGAATACTTTGTGATAATAATATTCCTAAGTATTTGGAATACTTTACAAAAAGTATTCCAAATATTTTTCGAATACTTTTTTTCAGTAGATTTAGATTTCAATAGCAAAAATA